>JAJIBD010015366.1:0-38344 GCA_021461705.1 Cryptotis parvus | reverse complement strand
AAAGTTTCATGTACCGTCTCCTATTGGTTACTAGAGGCTGCTTGGGAACCTATGCTAAGAAGCCAGCCCTTGGCTCCAGCCACAGAAAGGGCTGTGGTCTATTCCTCCTTTCTGCCTCAGGCTCAGGTGAAGAATGCCATCTCTGTGGAGCACATGGAGATCCCCACTGTAGAGCAGGCTTCTCGGTTTACCTGAACATTGAACATAACTCTGGCAATCTAGTTCGGTTTGCTAATTATATGTGTATGTACATATATATATCACATGTAGGTGCCACCCTTTCTAGAACACAGCGTGTGTGTGTGTGTGTGTGTGTGTGTGTGTGTGTGTGTGTGTGTGTTTTTTACATATATCCTTTAACCCAGAGGAGATTAGTTGTTTTAGACTTCTCTTTCTATTTTCCCATCAACCCAAGTGAGGGTTAGATGCTGGGAGCCAGGAATTTCCTCTGTTTGAACAAGGGCCAGACTTCCAGGCAAAAGGGCCCTCTCTACATCAACTTCTCCATCTGCAAACTGAGAAGGACAAAAAATGATGCCTCACCCATGGGGTGATAGGAGGAATAACTAGCTAATGTAAGTAAAGCCTTTGAAGATGAAAAGGGTAAGCAAGCACATGGTAATTACAACTTTTATCAGCCCTGGAGCCTCTGCATTCTCAGCTGCCACTCCAGGCTCTCCTGGGCTTCCCAAATGCAAACAGGAGCTGCATTCCACAGGCTGTCCCCCTGGTCCTGCTCCTACTAGCACCCAAGTCCAAGAAGGCTGGATTCTGAACTCAGACTGGCCTGCCTACTCTGGGCTGCTCAAATTTCCCACTCCCATCCCCAAGAGAAAAAGCAAACTCACTACCTGTGCAGGTGAGATAAGATAGAACCAAGGTATAAACAAAAGCTGCATCAAGAGTCTACTAGAAATAGCCTCCAGGTAAGATTAGGACACTCTGCTCTAATTCCCACCCTGTCAAAGCCTAATTGTGTGACCTTGGGCTATTGGCTTTATCTGTATAATGCTTCAGTACACTGTGTGAACCACCTGGGAATAATAATCCTTCTCCCTGCTCTAAACCTCTCCACCTCTGCCTGCTGGTGTGAAAGTGTTTTGTGGGTAGGCAGAGCAAGTGATAAATAGCTTCAAGGTCTTGTTACTACCCAAGGTAGCTTCCACCTTTATCAGTTCTCCTCTGGCTAGTTGATCCCAGTTCTTGAAATTGTATTCTTCAGAATGCTCCCAGCTCCATCTCTTCCTGGATAGTGCTTATCCTATCCTGTGCCCAGGCTTCTTAGCTGTACCAGCCTTCAGGCATGCCAAGGCATTCAAGCTGGCAGTCAGGGGACCGGGATGCCCTGTCAAAGTAAATCACAAAGCCTTTTGTGGGATCACTCCAATAAGACTGCTAGGGACATTGATGAGAGGGTTTGCTGGGTTTTTCTTGGCTAGTGTTTAGATAAGCGCAGACTTAGCAGAACATTAAAATGTGGGTGGAAAAAAGAAGAGGAGATTTTCGGGCATGGGAGATGGGCACTGGTGGAGGGACGGGTGCTGAAACACTGTATGACCAAAACCCAAACATGAACTTTTTAATTGTATATCTTTTTATTTGTATATCTCACGGTGGTATAATAAAATACTTAAAAAAATAAAAATAAAAAAAAAGACACAAAAAAAAAAAAGAAGAGGAGAAAGGGGAAAGGATCCTAAGTGAGAAGTGATTGTGGCTTGGTGACAAAAAATCCTGCAGATGGGAACAGGCTGTGAATTAGAAGCCCACTTGTTTGACTGGGCGGTAAGGGACTAAGATATTACAAAGACTGTCAGTGACCGGCCCAAGACACCAATTAGAGTCAAACTCTGGTTTTCTGATTCCCAATTTACAGTATTTCCTTTCCATGTAAACCTTTAGGATGATAGAGCAGAGGACCTGGGCAACAACCAGAACTTAGAGGGACAAAGAAAGGAAGGTACAAGGGAACTATTTCCTTTTAAATGGCATAATGGCAAGCAGTGTAGGGGTTTGTGCTCTACGGGGAACTTTCATTGTCTTCAGACCAGATTTCCTGTGCAGTATTCCACACAACCATCCGTATTTGTCTTCATTTTGATCCCTTTTGATATGATGAGCATTTGGAAACCAGAATGTTCCAGCTTCTCAACATGGCAACGTTTTTGCTGTTTCTCCGAACAATTCTGTGAGTCTATGCAACCAGGAATGGTCATTAACTGAGGTTTTTATTCACTCATCATGTTGATGAAATACTGCTCTGGGTCAAGCACTGAAGATACTGTGCTAAATAAGAGATACCATTTCTGCTCTCATGGCACTTAGAATGTATCTGGGAAAACTGATAGCAGAAAACAAATCATGCTTTTATTTAATGAAATGTGTACTGTGCTATAAAGGAGAAGCAAAGGATCTTTGAAAAATTGTAATGGGGAGATATCAGTGTAGATAGTCAGCAATCGGGATGTGTAGCAGAAACTATGCTGGCAGGACCTCCGCAATTCCTTGGGAGCTACTTGTTGAATTTCTCTATTTTTTTTGGGGGGTGGAAGATGTGGTAGGGTGGCAGGGAGGTTTGAGCCACACCTGGCATGGTCAGGGGTTACTCCGGCTCTGTCCTCAGATGGGTCTTGAGTCATATGCTTCCCAGGATGGAACCCAGGCAGGCAGCTTGCAAGACAAGCACCCTCTTGGCTGTCCTATCACTCCATCTCCAGCTCTTGGAACAAGAACAATATGGTGGGTGGGTCCAAAACTCTTTAAAACACCTCTAGCCAAATATCTCCCTTTTCAAGTTTCCCTCATATTTGGCTCATCTGAGTAAAAGAACAAGAAACAAAGTTAAATTCCTCAACATTTTATTTGTCAGTCCTATATTCAAAAAAGAAAAAGAGGTAGAAGGAGAACCATGGGGACCTCTGGATCTGATTTGCAGGAATACAGGTTGGGGGAGCAAAGGAACAGGAGATAGAAAGTGTCAGATGGTGTCAAAGTGTGAGGCTATGGGGATATTTTAATAATCTCCTTAGGAATCTTGAGCATGAAAACTTGCTTGGTCGAAGCACTTTGGTGGTTATTTCTTAGGTATAAAGTCTGATCAGGGTATGTGAAAGATGATTTTTACACCTTGGGGCTAGCTGTCAGAGGAGGTTAATGCCAGCAGGAGAAGAACGAAGGACTCCAGTATGTTGGGGCTGGAGAGACAGTGCAGCAGGTATAGCTCTTGCCTTACATGTCGCTTCAGCAGCCACAAAATCTCAATTTCTTATACCAGTTTGCTCTCTTCTGCACTTTCAGAGGGTACTTCTGAGTCCAGAGCCAGGAAAAGTCTCTGAAAAACTGCCAGGTATGACCCCAAGTATATGTAGACTCAATCATTTGGCCACAGTGTGGCCTGCCCTTTATCTCCTTTGTTGCCAGTAATTTCTTGGAGATGAACAGAGAGGACTCAGGAGAGCAAAACAGATGTGGTAAGAAGCAAAAAAGATCACTTAGGATTCTTTTAGATGAAAAGCACAGGTAATGACAGCAATACCCACAGGTAGAGTATAGGTACCAGTGAATCCAAAAAGTTTCGTTCACGAAAAGCCTCCCATTGGTTGTAGAGAGAGTTGAATGCATGCTCTCCATGTAAGAGGCCTCAGTTCAATCTCCTGCACTGCAGGACACTCATATACCGCTGGGAGCAACCTCTGATCACCAAGCAGGGAGTCATGCCTGAGTATCAGGAGATGTGGCTCAAAAACAAAAGGTAAATAAGTGAACAACTGTGACTTGTAAATGAGAACCAATTTAATCCTTCCAATGATGATCATAATTTCCTCTTTCACTTTTCCTCAGATATAGTTTCTTGTGTACCAAAGATAGGGATGAGTTATAACAAGCATGGTTAAAGTAGATAATAACCCTTCTATGCATCAAATCATGATTTATCCCAGATATACTTTCACATGTTTCTTGCTGTATTCTTGGACATACACCGCTAAATACCTTGGTCAGTATCAGAATGTTCAATACTCATAAAATACTCTCATATAAGTAGGATGGTTTCTAGGATCTCAGTGATGTTATCAAAGATTCTGTTTTCTTTCTGATTTTTTACTTTTGCCTCTTTTAGTTTATTTCTAAAGAATAGCATCCTGTAAGACTCCAACATGACATGTGGGAAAATCATACAGTTCAGCTTCACAAAAGGAGCGTTTTCTACAAGCTGCTCATGGAGGAATGGACCTTCCAGGGGCTCTTCATTGCTTTTCCTTCCCTTTCACTGGATGTATGAGGTCATGTATGTTTATGTAGAATGTGTTCTCATATAGGAGAAGCTTGACTGTAGTGCTTGCCATATTATAGGCACCATCACCATTGGATCTGGGGAGATTGGGCTTCCTGCTTCTGAAGCACAAGCTCAGGATTTTGAAAAAAATCACTTGTCTGTCACTTGACTTCCTGTTGTTTATTGATTTGCTCGAGTAGGTGCCAGTAACGTCTCCATTTGTTGGGAATAAGGTCCATTATTGTTACTGTTTTTGGCATATCGAATACACCGTGGGTAGCTTGCCAGGCTCTGCCATGGCTCTGGGTTCATCCCGGGGGGTCCAGTCTTTCTATGTTAGACCATCAACCATCCAGGGTCCAAGAGGCAGAACCCTGGGTGTAGACAAGCCTGTCTCCTGTATGGCACCTGCCAACGCAGCTGGACACCACAGCCACACCTACAACACCTCGAGGGGCAGGGACGCTAAAGAATAAATCTAGACTAACACCTTACGGTACACACAAAATTAATTCAAAATGAGTTACATACTTGAATTCATGACCTAAAACCATAAAACATACAAAAATGGGTTGTTGTAAGTTACTAGTTTTAGAGAAGTCTTTGGGGCGTTCATCCCACAGCATAGTCTATATGAGCAAAACTAAACAGATGGGGCTACACTTGATCACTTGATCACTTGAATCCCGTTATTCATCGATTTGCTCGGGCGGACGCCAGTAACATTTCCATTGAACCCTATCACGTGCCAATGTAGCCCAGTGGCATCTGGTTGATTCAGGAATATGAAGAGCCTCAAACCATTCCTTCAGGGTCTTTACAAGGAAGTCTGACCATCTTGTAGGTGGGCGGCCATGTGATCTTTTGACATCCCGTGGGATCCAGTCGGTAACGGCTCTTGTCCAACGGTTGTCTCCAAATCGCACGGGACTACATCATTTTAGTTGGATGGGACTACATCAAACTAAAAATTTTCTGCACAGCAAAAGAAACCATCATAAAAATAAAAAGCAGTTCCTAAATGGGACAAGATAAATCTGCAAATCACAGATTCTACAAGGCATTAATAAAGTGTTCATTGAGGAAAAAGATATGCATTGGTAACAGTTATGTAGCCCTGAAAGGTATCTACCCATCTAGTGGAGTTGTGGTTTGGGGGACTATATTATACAGTCTAAAGAAAAAGGCAAAACTAATTTCTTGTTTGGTTATGCCACACATTCAACCTTTTCTTGAGAAGATACTCTTACTGGATAGAGTTCACATGGGGGGCCACAGTACAGTTTGAGGCTTAAGTGGTTTGTAACTTAAATGCAACCATAAGAGGCTATCACTTCACCTTTTGCCTCCCAAACAAAGCAAATAAGGGGAAGAAGTTGGAATCTATGAAATTTTACAAGAAAGTCTATTTTTTTAATACTCTCTGAGCACTTATTATTAGAAACTCGTTACTTTGTGCTGCTGAAGCCACACTGCGCATGAGAACCACTATTCTGTAGTGATCCATTACAAAGGAATTGCCATGACGTTAGATGAATATCTCTTCCTGGAAATTATGAAATGATGACTCTCCCTGAGAAGAAAATGCCAGCTTCCCTTTTCTATGACTATGCTATAGAGTGTTTTAATGTGTATAGAGTGTTTTCAGCCCCATTATCTGATCCATTATCTGATCCAAAGTTAACTAGCATTAACTTTATGGTAAATGTTCTTAGCCTCCTACATAGAAGAGATATTAATGACTTTTCCAAGGTCCTTAGATAATTGGTGCAGATTCAGGATTTAAGCCCTGTTTTCTACTCCCAGAGTTCATTTTAACTTTAATTTTCCATTGACAGTTATACTGTCCTAGGCAGAAAAAATTTCTTCCCTAGAGTTTCTTTCAGTCCAAAGCTCAAGAATTCAATATCTTAATATTTGAATAAGTTCAAAGATGAATAGGCAGGTTTTCTGAGCCAGTGTCCTGACTCTAGGTTCACTGAAAGACCAGGAAAAGATTTATGATAACTGCATTGGAGGAAGGAAAAGCTTGAGGGATATTTAACATGGACTTCAGGGATGAGGTTTTCTCATACAGAAAGAGGTCTGCTTCTTTTTGCTCTCCAAGAATGACAGATGAAAAGAAAAGGAGTCGCTAGTGCCAAAAACAATTCATGGTTTATTTTGAGTTCAAGCTTCCTCACCTTGAGACTGGCTGAATGTTAGACTGCTAGTATCCCTATATATCCTTGACTTCTCAGCTAAAATGGCATTTTCTTTTCCTTTAAATGGATGCATCCATGCAGAGCAAGAAAGACCTACTGGAGAAAAGGGGTTCTAGACTCATCTACCCTGTTACAATATTTATCCTGCCCTATGTTTAATTGCTGAATGTTGATCTCCCCTGGGCTCCAACCTCCACTGGGACTGGGACCTTAATTCCTTTGTTCAATATCATGGTCCCGATGTCTCTTTGAATGCCAGGAGTAGAGGGAATGAGATTTTACTGGAATAATGGAATTGGGATTGGATGTATCTTTTCTAAAGACTTGTATCTACTTCAACATTGGGCCTGTTTTGGTGGGATTGTGATTTACCATGGTGGGTTTATGCTGTAAGCTCCAAACAGAAATCTCTCACTCAGTATATATATATATATATTTATATATATTTAAAATATATATATTAATATATATTTTAAATATATATATATATATATAAATGTGTGTCTGTGTGTGTATATACATATGCACACACACAAACACATATATTTCTACTGAAATAAGGGACAGATGCTTTAAGAGCAAAGGCAAGTCAACAGAGGCTGTTTCTTCCATTCTCTCTTTCCTTTTTATGGCTGTGCACCACTTCAGTTCCCAAATCTCCTTCCTTTACTGGTATCATCTAAGAAACAGTCTTTACAATTTCCTGCCAGGGCATCAAAGGGAAGTTGAATGGGTGCTATGTCTGACCACCCAGGATGGATATGAAAGACAAGGAGGAAGCGTTTCCATGGAGGAGTAGGGAAAGATGGGCCAAGGGTTGGCCTGGACTATTGCTGAGTCCTCTTGCTGGGGGCAGAGGGTGGGGCCCTCAAAATCCCTTCTGGGAACTGTTTGGGGCAGCTCCCTCTCCTTTCAAACAGACACAGCAGATAATCCCCAGGCTTCCTTAAGGACTGTTTCTCAGGGTTTGGGATCAGTACCCTATTATCTGTTTGAGCTTCCTGTTCTTTATATTGTTTGGAAGAGTCAACAGCCACATATGTGTTCAGCATTGTTTGCAGGGCTGGAAACTTTGGAAAACTCATTTTGTGTATCTTCCTAATGAGCTTCCCAGGACCCCAAGAAGACATTCAGAAACTACCCTCACTTCAGATACTTCGTGGGGAAGAGTGTCTCTCAAAGTCAGGCTTTCTCTCTTCTTCTAGGAAAGATTTGAGAACGTTTTTTGACAACAGCCTACATAATTCAGTCTCTACCAAACACAGACCATCAGGGATTCACAAGGAGGGCTGGCTATGAATCTCATTTCCAGGACATTCAGAAAGCAGAGTCAGTCCAAGAGTTAGATCTGGGTCCCAGCCTGCCACATGATTGAGACTTAATGTCTGGAGCTTCAATTTTCCCAGCTTTGGGGCCGGGCGATAGTCCAGTGGGTAGGGCATTTGCCTTGCACACAGCCCACCGGGTTCGATCCCCAGCATCCCATATGCTCCCCGAGGGACTGCCAGGGAGTGATTCCTGAATCCAGAGCCAGAAGTAACCCCTGAGCATCACCGGGTGTGACCCAAAAGCAAAAAAAAAATTTTTTTTCAGCTTTCAGATAGATAACAATACTTCCTTGTAGAACTTGTAAGGACCAACATGATTATAATAGATGCATGAAATACTTGATGGGAACACTGATATGGAAGAAGCACTCGGTGTAATCATTGGGATCACAATTACTGTTGACCTGCGCCTTTCCCAGCATCCTTTGGCGCTAACTCTGTTCCTGTTGTACTTGAATTCAATTTGCCTCTGGAAGATTTGAATTCCATTTCAGGGCAAGATATGAACCAATGAAAATGGCTTTTAATTTGGCAGGCAGGGAGCATCCATGTGCTGACACCCAAGTGTGCTTACTGGAACAACTGCTGTGGAGCAGATAAAGCAGTGAGGGATGTTCCAGGAAGCTTGGTGACTGCAGTAGCAGGTGAAAGCAAATGGGGAAAAGCACTCTAGATCCTGTCTTTACTTGCAAAATGACAGTCAACCTCCTAGGCTGCTTGTCTCAGCAAGAGCAGCGTCTTCCTGCTTTTGGTGATTAGAAGTGGGGCCAAAAGAGAAAAAAGAGAAGCCAGTACTTTTTACCTCTCGGGGAGAAGTGTTTCATTATAGGGCTGTTCCTCAGCCTGAGAGTATAGAGTAACCAGCTTCTTTGGAACATTTGGAATTTCCCAGACTCCATTTCCTCCTCAGAAGTCTAAGCTTAGAATTTCCGGTTGGTGAGAGAAGATGGGTTTTGAATGAATAAAGTACTTGCCCATTAGTCCTTGGGGGTCTTCAATGCTCTCATCTCCAGAAATAGCTTTCATTGCCTTTATCTACTTAGCTCTGCTCTCCTCTAGAGAAAGGAAGATCCGACCACTCCCAGCCCCACCTCAGGAGTGAGTAAAGGCTTTTTATGCCTCTTAATAGTAGTGTTTGCATTGTGTCAAGTTCTCATTTTGTTTTTTCATTCTATGAGAATGTGAACTGTTCTGGCTGAAATGGAGAATGAGCAAAAATTTAGTATGGAAATACAAAGGAACCCCCAAACCCAGGGGTTTTCATGGGACTGAGAACTATGGCCAATTGTTTGTTCTAGGTTTTGATTCAGTTTCTTTTTCTGAACTAGACTGTAAGCTGACCGTTTACGTAGCTGGCTAACTCCAATATAGTTCTCTTTGAGGTGTGTAGCAAATAGCGATTGAATAAGTGAATCTGAAATTCATCAGAGACATTTTACAGGCTGAGAAACTAAGACTCATAAAGGTGAGATGACTGACTTAAGACGGTTCAGCTCTTATGTGGTGGGACTGAAATTCAGTTCAGAGCTCTCTTCACCCTTGTAACATGACTCCATGAGTTCCATTCACTTTTATGAGGTTAATCCTGTTCTTCCATCCCAGAACTAGAGACCTTGAAAATCTGAGGTATTTCCTACTCTAAGTGTCTGAATTTCTCTAGTTCCTTGAAACATATAGGTCTTGGGAGAATTTCCAACTAGTGGGAGGTATTTTTTAGGAAAGAGATGGTGGGAACTTCCCTCTGGCAGCTTTTTTTCAGGGGCAGCAGGGCTTCCAAGACCACCAAAGATCAAGGAGGCTGTTGTGAGTGGAGTTTCTGCTCATCATTGTGCGGCACAAGGGGTGTGTGTGCTGCCTAATGGCATCGCTTCTAAGGATTGTCTCAGAACTGAAGAATGGTTTGAATTGGCCCATGGTCCTGAAACTCACTGCAGGGGCATTGGGGGCCATTTGCAGTAATTTAGGAGGAGTGTCTCTAAGGGAAATCAAGCAATTCTGCTGTTTCTCTTAATTAAAACCATTCATTCCACCCAGCTTCAATGGGGCTGTTTCTGCTCTCTGTGTGCTGGATGGCATTCATTGGTGTAATCTGAGATCAGGATGCTGGCAACACTCTCTTCCTTGTTTTGTCTATTGTTCCTTCTTGCTGGCCTAATGCATTTATCACACCGCAGCATTGACTCAGAGCAAATTGCCACAGGCCTGCAGTCGAAAAGGAGCTGCTCAGGTTCTAGAAGCAGAGAGTAAGTTGTTGGGGAGAGTAAGTTGGAAAGTAGCAATCACCACTTTTAAAGGCAAAGGGCTTTGTTGGTTGAGTACCTAGAGACTATCAAACTCAGTTTATTCCTGCTCTGAAAATGAGAGGGAGGCCTATGGAGATGAAGTGTTGGCTTCAAGTTTTGACAGCTTATTAGCAAGGAATCTGTCCCAGGTCACCAGATTCTTGGCCTAATTCTTTTCCCCCAAACTAAAAGAAGCATAGACTGGGCACTGTATAATACATTGGACACTAGGAATACAAAAAATAATAATGTATGATCCAAGTGTCCTGCCCCTTGAGGTGCTGCAGGTGTGGCTGCAGTGCCCTACTGCATCAGCAGGTGACAAACAGGAGACAGGCTTGTCTACACCTAGGGCTCTGCCCATGGGCCCTGGATGGTTGATGGTCTGACATAGAAAAAGACTGGGCCCTTTGTGATGAACCCAGAGTCATGGCAGAACCTGGAAAGCTACCCATGGTGTATTAGATATGCCAAAAACAGTAACAATAATGGACCTCATTCCCAACTAATGGAGATGTGGTGCCCACTTGAGCAAATTGAGCCGGGATTTGCTCGAGGGCAATGGGAAGACAAGTAATACAAGTAATAATAAATGATCCAAGTGGAATCTACTTTGATTACATTGACTAGTATCCTTTGAGGTAGATTCCTTCTTACAATGTCCCTTTGCAGTGTAAATTCATCTAATATGTATATAATACAGAGTAAGAGCCCATGGAGTCTGGGTAATTAGGATCCAGAGGATCCTAATTACTAGAGGTCCTAAATGGTAAGAATACAGTGAGTGACTGAGCAGCTAATCAAGAATTAAGTCCGAGTAAGTGTCACTTTATTTAGGTTGCTTTAAATACACATTAATCTTTGAACTGATTGGTTAATGCCAATATTTAAGCACGATAGCTTGGTGTAAGTGTTAGGTATTTGTTAAGTGTGTGAGGAGCAGCACTTCCTCCATCAGTTCCTACAACTACCTTATCAATAGGCGGGGCTTTCACATTGCTAATGAAGAACCAGAGCATTCATGTAAGAAGTCATGACATACCTTGCATCCTACAAATTTTCAGTCAGGATTAAAACCCACAATGTTCAACACAAAAGACTATGAACTTGGCCACTGTACCATCTGATCCTACCATTGGTCACTGGTTGTCAGTAAGTTCACTTGATCACTTGATCACTTGAATCCCATTATTCATTGATTTGCTTGAGCAGGTGCCAGTAACATTTCCATTGGACCCTATCACGTGCCAATGTAGCCCAATGGCATCTGGTTGATTCAAGAATATGAAGAGCCTCAAACCATTCCTTCAGGATCTTCACAAGGAAGTCTGACCATCTTGTAGGTGGGCAGCCACGTGATCTTTTGACATCCCGTGGGATCCAGTTGGTAACAGCTCTAGTCCAGCGGTCATCTCCAAATCGCATTACATGTCCAGCCCATCTGATTTTCGATGCCTTGGCAAATGAGACAGCGTCCCTGATTCTGGAATAGCGACGAAGGTCGGAACTCCGGATTCCTTCTCTCACTTGAGTGAGAGGGTGTGATATTCCAAGCATAGCTCTTTCGATTCCTCTCTGGGAGACCCAAATAGCATTCTCATCCTGCTTTCGCAGGGCCCAGGTCTCTGAGGCGTATGTTAATGCAGGGAGAACGGTGGAGTCAAAGAGATGTGCCCGGAGCCGGAGGTTCTTTGTCCTTTTAGCTATTTCTTCGATGCCTTTGAAGGCATTCCATGCTGCTCTCTTCCTCCTGTGCAGCTCAGGTTTTTAGGTCGTTCATCATGTTGACTTCTCGACCTAGGTACACATAACTGCTGCATTCAGAGATGTTTGTTTCATTGAGAGTGAATGGGAACCTCAGGAACTAGTTCATTTTTCATGAACATAGTTTTCTTTAGATTCAGCTGTAGACCTATCTTTCCAAATTCTCGGTCGAAGTCAGCCAGCATTTGTGCCGCTTGACTAATGTTTGGTGTTATTAGGACGATGTCATCAGCAAAGTGGAGGTGGTGTAGTTGCCGACCATCTACCTTCACTCCCATTCCTTCCCATTCTAATTGTCGCATGATGTTCTCGAGGGTGGCGCTGAAGAGTTTTGGTGAAATGGTATCACCCTGTCAAACCCCTCTTTTGACATCAAGATCACTTCCTTGTAGAATGGTGAGATCTCACCATCAGTAAGTTATGGGATTGATATGCAGTTGTGAAGTTGCTGACTATGAGAGGCTTGTAAGTCTTCCCACATGGAAACACATCTCTCTCTCTCTCTCTCTCTCTCTCTCTCTGTGTGTGTTTCTGTTTGATGCACTATTCTGTCATCTCTTTGCTTCTTTTTTTTTTTTTACACATAGCAGAAACACTATCTGAACTTCTTTTTTTTTTTTTCGCTCTTTCCATTTTTTTTTTTTTTATTATACCACAGTGTGAAACATACAATTACAAAGGTGATCATAATTGGTTCTTGGTAATACAGTATACCAGCACCCATCCCTCCACCAGTGCCCCATTTCCACCACCAATGTACCCCACCCCTCCTGCCCACCCCCCCATGCTGCCTTAATAGCAGGTACCCCAGTTTCCTCTCTTTCTCTCTCTGTCTCTCTCTCTGTCTCTGCATCTCTCAGCCTCTTATTTTACACATTGTGGCTAGCCCTGCAGGTATTTAGAGTTTATCACTTAAGTCTCTTTGTGTATATTCAATGGTGAGTCTTAATCTGCCATTACCATTTCCCACATTTAGTAAAACACTGGTATCTATTTATGTCGTATTAATGAATGCAGTCATTCTATATCTGTCCTTTTCCTTCTGACTAATTTCACTCAGCATGATAGTCTCCATGTCCCTCCATTTGCAGGTAAATTTCATAATGTCATCTTTTCTGACAGCCGCATAGTATTCCATAGTGTAGATGAACCACAGTTTCTTTTAGCCAGTCCTCTGTTCTCGGGCATTTAGGTTGTTTCCAGATTCTAGCTATAGTGAATAGCGCAGAGATGAATAAAGAAGTACAGTTAGTGTTTCTGCTATGTGTTTTTCGGCTCTCGGGTATATTCCCAGGAGTGCTATTGCTGGATCAAATGGGAGCTCAATATCTAGTTTTCGGAGGAATGCCCATATTGTTTTCCAAAAGGGCTGGGGACAGCGCGGCACCCCCACCAACAGTGGATCAGAGTCCCTTTTCCCCACATCCACGCCAGCACTGGTTGTTCTTGCTGTTTTGGATGTGTGCCAGTCTCTGTGGTGTGAGATGGTACCTCATTGTTGTTTTGATTTGCATCTCCCTGATGATTAAAGATGAAGAACACTTTTCTTTTTTTTTTTTTTGAAGAACACTTTTCATATGCCTTTTGGCCATTCGAATTTCTTCTTTTTTTGGAAGCTTCTGTTCATTTCTTCTCCCCATTTTTTGATGGGGTTGGCTGTATTTTTTTTCTTGTGGAGTGCTACCAGTGCCTGATATATCCTGGATATTAACCCCTTGTCAGATGGGTATTGGGTGAATCTCTTTGCTCTTTAAAGTTCAGGCCAAGACCAGAAGGGGTATAAGCAGTTTACTGCCACAAACTGGGTTGCCAGCTTATGGCATCAATGGAACTCAGCTTCAAGGCAGGATTATTCAGTTGCTATGGCTATTGCCTTTCATAGTCTAGTCTATGACTAGTCTATGTCTCCCTTCTACCTGCAAATGTAGTCTCCAAATCTCCCTTCTACCTGATTATGCCCAAATTCAAGGCACAATTTTCTTTTCGATTTTCTATGGATTTTAGAGGGAAAAGGTAAAGTCCAAATCTGATTTCATCTGCATGTGCTGTGTTTGTGTTAGTGTTTGTGTTATGTAAAGGGACAGGGTCAGTCTATTTCCCTTGGCCTGGTATCTGCTGTCACTGTTAACTGTATGATAAATAAGTAAAATGTGCCCTTAAATTTATGGAAAAGTGTCACACACAGACTGCCTGACCAAGCATCAGCTGCCTTTCTCTGTGGTCACATCCTCTTTTGTTTTCTGTGGAGCACTGTTAGAACCTAAAATGACCTGAGATTTTCATTTACTTGTGTACTGCCTGTCTCCATGCACTTGGTAGCTAAGTCTGTTCATATCTCCCAGCACTGATAATTTATTAGTGGAATGTCTAGAACTAGATACTTAGCCCAATGCTTTGACCACTAAGCCAGAGTAAAGTTTGTTGCGCAGTGTCCTACATAAGCTATTGGGGATAGAAAGAAGAATAAGGCATTTTATTAAAAATTTTTTTAAAAAAGTAAGAATTTGTATGTCTGCATATCACCGATGAAATGTCTGGTCCATTCTACCTGTGTTTTCTAGAAAGTGCTTTGAGTTTACATCTTGCATTATGATTGTAGCATTGATAGTGAGTGGCAGGCACAGATTTTATTAGTAGAGGCCCAGCTAGCCACGCGCTGATGTTGCTAGAGCTCTTCTCCAATAACCACAGGAAAGTATTTGAGGCCTCACTAGGTGTGGGCTCTTGCCAGATATGATTATCATTTATGTAAAGAAAAATTCTGACCTTCATTTTCTTTGACACCTTCACAGAAGGATCATTTGTAACTTCCCCCACGCCCAAGTCTCCTGGATCTTCACATGGGCTATATTCCTTACAAACAGGAAGTTATATTTGGCCAACTGTGGTTGAACATGAAGTATTCAAGGTTTTGGTGCAAATCCTGTGGCCTGAGTTGGATTTAAGAGCTTGTCATAAATGAGTTCTTTTGGAACCTGGCATTTGAGACTGGCATCTGTGGTGAGAGATGAGATTTCACAAATTGAAGTTCAGGAAGAGGTGTGAATTACAAACTATTAGCTCCCAGGGCAACTGAAACAGTCCAGTTTTGATCCTGGAAGTCTTTTGGCCCATTTTCTTTTTTTAAAAGTATCCTCAAAATCCAGATTCTTTCAGTGGGAATTTTGCTTTAAAATTTCTGTGATTCACCTGTAGAAGTTGGATTCTTGAACTGGGAAGGAGAAGAATCTGATTCACTTCACAGATATACACATGCAGAGCTTTCTCCTTTGTTTGTTTTGGTTTTGGGGTCACACCTGGCAGTGCCCAGGGCTTACTCCTGGCTCTGTACTCAGGGATCACCTTTGGAGGACTCAGGGGACTATATGGATTGCTAGGGATCGAACTCAGGTTAGCTTAATACAAGGCAAGTGCTCTACCCATTGTATTATCTCTCTGATCCTGAAATAAGAAAGACTTCACTGTTAAAATATAACCAGATGGTATTTAAATTCGGAGTCTGTGGTAATCGCAAACATTGCTTACCTATAGTTAATACTTGTTGCATATAATATTTTTTGCAGCTACATCACTATGCCTCTGATATATTGGAAGATGAAGGTGAATTGTAAAGACAGGCCTACTGGCAACCAAATAGCAAGCTTATGAATGACACTTTCTTATAAATTGAACAGATTTCATGGCTAGAATGCTTGCACACTCACCTGCATTCTGATTGGATGTTTTGAGTGATAGGGAAAAGCGTGTTCTGGTGCTCTTTAGAATATCACTAGCATGTCATTCTCATGAGTTGGAGGGATCTGGAGGGGAGGGCATGGGGGAAAGTTGTCACTCTAACAATTGACCAAACAAGGTATCACCAGTCACGGGAGATCAGTGGTAGTGAGTTATGATTATATCAGGGCTAATGTACAGTCCGTTCTTAAAGCTTTTCCTCTGACCACAATCTTGATGGTCAGCTTTGTTCAGGACACGGACCTCTTAGGTTCTGTAAACCTCTCTTCATCTTATTTGATGTTTGTTGACTATTCTCTTCAAGGAGAGGGCAGTAACAAGCGTCTGCCCTTCAGTTGCATATACAGGACAATTGCAAGTATTAAACCAATGGAACTATCCATCAAACTATGCATCAAGTGGTATTATTTTGCATAAGTTAAATGATGAGAAATGCCCTTAAGGGTGGTGGTTAAGGGCCCATCTGTCTGATCCCCAATGTAGCTTTGTTTTCTTCACCTCTCTGAGGCTTGGTTTCTTGCTTATAGAAAGGTTTGATGCTCATAATAGCACTTATCTTATGCAATATTGTGGAGATTAAATAAAATAATCAATATGAAACATGTAGCTCAGATCCCCGCACCTCAAAGGTAGTGGATGAGTGTTGATATTACTAAGGAGCCCAAAGGTTCAGCAGTAGGATCTGTAGGAGCTTGAGTGTCCAACCACACCTTTCACCCCATACTGATTTTGTCTTTCAAGTCCCTCATGCAAGATTCTACATGCCTCAAGTAGATGGGTGGAGCTTGGCTAAACTGAGACTTGGCCAGCTCCTTTTAGAGATTAGGCGGGTCTCTTTGCAGGGTTTGACTCCTGACTCACAGTGGGCTGACAGGTGAGTTGTGCTCTGCACAGCTCTTACTTTATCTGAATCCTGAGGTGGAGCATTTTTTGATGGATCCTGATATCTCAAGCCCAATACACAAAGATACTAAATCCTAGCATCTTTTCTATCTCATCTGAGAAAGCAGCGAAACAAGATAGAAGAAAGTAAACCAAAGTTGGAGATACCCTGGAGTGTGCGGTGAGGTTGGACTCTGTGGGATTTGTTGGGACCGCTGCACCCTTTCATAGGGATGGCTGAGGTCTTGAAGGATAACTACTTTGCTCCAGTTTCTCAACTCATCAGTCATTTGCAGCCCATTTTGTCCTGAAACACTGGACTTTCATTCTCCACTGTGTTTTCTCTGCAAGTTGGACAAGGGACGGTGTTAATGGAGCACTTTACATTGTGAAGTATGTATTTGCTTGAGACTGAGGAGGAAGACACAGAACTAAGAAAGCTGCGGCTCTTTCCCTTGAAAAATGTTTTTTACAGCAGGTGCTCATAATTCTGCTGCAGCCTTTCCACAGCAGAACTTGTGCTAAGTGCTCAGTGCCTGAACCTCTGATCTCACGGTTGTCACATGGCTGGCTAACCCTTTTAGGGGCTGTAAATGCTTTGTAGCCCCTGGCACGTTGCAGGCCTGGCAAAGTGGGGATTGTCTTTGCTGTGACTACCACAGACTGTAGTGCTTTCCAGTATTCCTGGGAGGCGTCCTTCAAATAGAGTGGCACCTACCAAGGTGCGGTGGGACCAGAGCAAGAACGAGCAGGTAGTGGATTGAGGGTCTGGAGTCCAGCTCCTTTATAGCTCCTGCTGCCTCTGATTGCCTTAGATATGGTGGTTCTAGAACTAAGATGGAGTGAGGGTAAGGGAGAAAAGCAGAAGGAAGGACTCCTGTTCTCTCTGAGCACTACACTTTTAGCTGTTGACAATTAAGACAGAAAAGACAGCCACCTTACCCCTGCAACATGGGTAATGGGAAAATCAGAGCCCCTCAACAATCTGTGTTTTTTTTTTAAGTTCTGTAAGTCTAAGTCTCTGTAGGAGGATTCCATAGGACCTTCCAAAGGGTCTCACAGAGCTGTTTTGGGATGTGGAAGTGGTACATAAATAGACAAGAAAACTTCCTCCAATGAGAAAGTTACTGTAACTATTTTTTGATCCATCTGTTCTGCAGGATTTAGAACCTAGTTATATATTATTTAAATATTGGATTTTTGAGGAGCTTTCTGAGATTTTAGCATTGTCCTCGGGGTGCTATTGCTCACCCTTTCACCTCCCTCCCTCCCCCATACACACAGACAAACACCATCTCCTTTTTTTTCACATTCCACAAGTTCTTAGCATTTCCTCACTGCTCATTTTGCCCTGGATGGTAGGAAGGCTCAATAAAAAACAGGGAAAAGAGTGAATTATTCCAGCTCCTGCACCTTACAATTAATAGAATCCTGGCCGGAACTGGTTAATCGTACACACAGGTGGGAGCCCCTGGTTTATCCATGTGTCGGTGACCTGCTTAACTACTCAAAATGCAGACATATCCCCATGTTTGACAGCTCAGCCTAACTGGACCCTCACAAAGTACTTGCCTCAAACTAGTATCAGCCAGTTCCTCAAAGTGCTGGTGATGACAGATTTATGCAAAAGTTGAACATAACTTAGATGTTACCATATCTGTAATTACTCTCCCCAATCTACTTGATACAACAAATTGGAAGCCCCCTTTCTTTTCTACTTGAAACAGGGAAAACCCCACTGGGCCCCTGAGATGCTTTCTTTTCCATTTCAATGACCACATCCTGGGTTTGTGCTAGTCAATCTGTTAAACCAATATAGTACAAAGTAGAAGAAAGCAAAGATTGCACAGACCATAAGAGCATTTCCTGATTGATCTCCATGGCAACATGCAGGGGGTACAAATTGTGGTTTCTCTTCCTGGAACTCACTCACCGAAGACCACTGACTTTAAAGAATTGGTGACAGTTGTGGGACACACACTCTCCTCTGCTGGAAAGACTTCTTGGAGACTAAGGATTGGGACCAGGTCCTGTTCCCATCAACCCCACTAGGAGCAGAGTTGGAATTGCTCACCAGAAAGTGCAAACACAAGAGCTTTGTTGGACTAATCACTTGCAGGCCGTGACTGAAGGACCAGAGTTTTAACAGAGAAAATGTTTAAGATTTTTCTCTGAGAGAGTGAATGTTATGGCCCCTGTTGGTCCAGTGCTGACTGCCATGACAGTCTCCATGCTCTGTGGTCAACAGGGTGAGGGGTCTGCATATCCAAGAGCTAAGAAGTTGGGGTGCATTTCCATGCACCAAGGGACGGATAGCTTAGTTGAAATCCACACAGAACACATTTGAGAGGAAATTCTCTGGGTATGATAGTGTATGACTGTTTTCTCTGCTCATTAACTCTCACCCGCCTCTAGGGCAATTCCGGGAGAGACTGAGTCACTCAAGACTCATGGGCTGCGATGAGCAGCCAAAGGCGATTGGGCCACCGACTGTGATTTTGGCCTCATTCAGAATTAGATGCTGAACAATAGACCCTTTCACCAAGCTCTCATCACATGGGTGTCAGGGGATGGGGATAGTTATGGGGGAGGGCGAGCAGGAAGGCTGCCAGTCTTCTCTGTGGCAGCGGGGACTATAGTAGCTAGGAAGGCTCCCAGATGGAAACTTCTGATTTTTGAAGACATCAAGCAATCCAATGAAGAAAAGAATGGCTTCTTCATGTCCTGTTAAGTTAGTAGAATAGGGTTTTCTTGGGAAATGCCTTGCTCAGGTCACCTCTAAAAGGAAGTTCAGAAGCAAGGGAACTGGATTAGGAGTCAGTTATCTAGAATCAGGACCCCCGGATCCTGCTTTCCTCAAAACTTCTGGGGAATCTTCTTCGGTGATTCTGGATTTTATTTTCTTTTGTGCTGCAAAAGAACTGGATTAGAAGCTAGCTGTGATCCTTCCTGCCTTGAAATGCAGATAATTCAGTTACCAATAACGGCTTTTTAAAAATGAAATAAACTGGTCTTTTCGTTTCCTTCTTCTAATCAGGAGATCTTGGGTGGGGTTTGTGAAGTGTTTCTACAGAATATACTTGACAGTTAAAAGACAGAAACAGAGTGCTAGTTTTTTTCTATAAAATAAACCATTTATTTATATAAAACTAAACAACTATATATGTATAAAACGGTAAGCACTCACCAGTTACCCGAGATGCAAGCATGTGACCAACTCTCAGGAGCTTGATGTGGTCAGATGCTCTCAAACAGGACCCAAGCCCCAGCTAGGTGGTTCTGGCAGTTAACTGAGTCTGTTGTGATTTCCAGGTTGGACAAAAGACATATAAAATATCACAAGGACAGCCTAGAGACTAGCATCCCAGCACTGGACCAATCTGGGACCTTTCTTCATTCACCCTCCTTGTAGTTAGAACTATCAAGGGTGAAGGGTGGAGGAGGTCTCAGCCTGCAGCTGGGGCTGGATTCTCAATTCTTAGGAGCAAAGTTAGAATCGGTGAGAGGAGGTCAGCCTGCTGTTCCATAAAACCGGTGGACATGCATGCCCAGTCATCTTCCCGGGAAGATGGGGCAGTTGCCATGAGTGAGATTTTTTCCCACCAGGCTATTGGGGAATGGACTTGCCGTTCAACCTTATGATGTAGAATTGAGATAACATTCCACAATTTTCTTTTGCATTCTCCCTTCTCTGAATTTTTCTTTTTGAAACACTTGACGGGTACTTGGGCTTGCTCTAGTTTAGAGTCTGTCCTGGATACAATGCAACTACTCAGATGGCAATCTAAAAGCAGGTCCACTGATTACTATCCTATGCTTTCAATGCTTCAATGACTTCTTCAATAAAATGGGGATAAGTAAAGTGCCTATCACATAGAATTGTTGTGAGAATTCTTAGGCATAAATGGAAGCCTTGTATGGCCCTTTCATATTGCTCACAGTTAATTGTCTTGTGACAGGACATATTGAGATGTTACTGGTGCCTGCTCTAGTAATCGGTGATCTACGGGAAGTGACAAGTGATGGGTGTGATAATCACACAAGCCATTTAGCAGGAACTGGGCTTATTTCCACAAGCAAGAAAAAAGCAACTTCCTAGTTACATAGTCTGTTCTTTCAACAAATGAGTAGAAATATACAATTCTGCCTCATCCCTCTAAGGAGACGACAAATAGGGACCAGTTACACCCACATGGCAGTGTTAGAAAATTTATTTATTTTGAAACATCTGGAAAAACTTGGTTTTGGAGAACCCAAAGTGTTTGGGCACAGTATGATAGCTGACCGTTTTGTGGTGGTTTCCTCAGGGACACATAATGCCTCCCTCACCTCTCTCAAGGATCTGATCTTAGAAATGGCCCTTTAGGAATGCATATGGCGAACGAGAGCTTCACAGCCTGTTACAAACTGAAAGCTGGTCTTTGAAACATTTGATTTCTGGGAAAGAGCGAAGGTTCTCAGGAGAAAATGACTGGGACTGGAGATTTTTTATAAATTCCAATAGGGAATTTTCAACAAAGCGCAGCTGGTAGTTCTTTAGACATCGTGTGGAAAATGGACTAGAGAGAAGTTCCTTTTACATCTGTCCTGCCTACTGGTTCTGTTAAGGAGAAAGAGAGTATTCACTCAGTCACTCAATCATTCATTTGTTCAGCAGGCGCTCTGGGTTGAACTATTCTGGACACTGGGGTTATAAGGGTGAGAAAGAAACATGGGTTCTGCTTGCATAAATCCAGAATCTTGGAGCTTCTGGTTATTGGAGGACCATAGTGATAAAAATACATTGCTATCCTTATGTTATTACTTATTATGAAAGAAAAATAATCTGCTGCTCTTCCACCCAGCAGAAGAGCTGATCACAGCCCGGCTTGCATGGCTGCTTCTGGCCACGCCGTTCATCAATAAATGCTGGAGATCAGAGGTGACTACAAGAGTATGCCACCTGCACGGCAGAGCCTGGCAAGCCTCCCGTGTCGTATTTGATATGCCAAATATCAGTAACAATTATAGTCCTCATTCCCATGACCTGATGGAATGGTTTGAGGCTCTTTATGTTCCTGGAGCAAGCAGATGCCCTTGGGCTCTACTAGCATGGGACAGGACATATGGAAATGTTACTGGGGCCCGCTCGAGCAAATTGATGATGAACGGGAAGACAGTGATACAGTGACAGTGATCCTTATGTTTAGATTACAGTCATTATATTTCTGATGAATGACTGAAACTCAGGGATTCTGTTCCCATGAAAAAAACACCCCACAAACACAATCTGCAATTTCAGAGATTTATGAGTCCCCTGAAGGTCAACTTGTGGCTTCTGGGTAGAAAACCTGTCCCCCCAGTTTCATTGCTCACCAACTGTGTGGCCCCCCCACTCCCACCCTCTTTCAGGAAAGCATGTGATGGAATAAAGTGTCAAGTTGGGTGGAAACAACACAGATCTCTCTTCCTTGCAGATGTTACTGCGATTTTGAGAAACAATTAGAGAAAACCAAGAGATATTCATCTCAGGTCCCTCTAACCTATACAAAGTTTTGAAATGCATTGTGGTGATTTTACTAAAGAGAATTTTCTGTGATATAAGGATTAGTGGTAAGTAGGGGTCAGATCACTGGTGTTATGGATGAGCTGTGGTTTATCCAAGTAAGACTGTATCTACCTAGAGCCTTGCATCAGTGGCAGCCTAGCATAGTGGTTAGGACCTTGTTCTCACCCTTAGGTGGCACTGAATAAATTACTTAACTACTTAACTTGTGCCTCACTTTCCCTTGTCTCTAAAATAGGTACTAAAATTGATAACAGTGCCTGACACATAGAAATTTCTGTAAGAAGTAAATTAAGTGAAATTTATAAGCCATTTAGTAGTATGAGGTATCAATTGTCTCTAATTTCAGGCAAGTACTTACATTTGCCATACCTCATCTTGTTTGCTAGACCCGGAAATTCTGAAAGGTTAATAGTGTCATCTGATGCAGGAGAAGGCTGGGTGAGGTTAAGGAGCTAACCAGTTGTGTGACCTGGAGCAAGGGGCAGAGTTGGAATTTGAGCTCACCTTTGAGGTGGGTTGGAACTAAGCTGACTTATTAACCTTTATGTGAGTTTAGTATCAGAGAATAGGTTAGTCAATAAAGACATTCCTCTCCTTTGAAAAAAAATTTTTTTACTGAGCTACTGTGAATTACAAAGTTGCAAAGATATTTATCATTGAGTTAAAGGCATCCGTTGTTCCAACATCAATCCTTCTCTAGTGTCTATACCCTCTACCGATGCCCACGGTTTCCCCTCCACCCCTCAGCCTGTATCTGTGGCAGGGCACTTTTCCCCTTTCCCATTGTCTTAGTGTTTCCTTCCTTGACTTATCTCTCTCACCTTACCCCCAGTGCCAAGCTTCCCTACCGAGACCAGTTCTTCCGCTCTTCTTGTCTATTGTCAGTGGGTGTTTGGTATTCCGCTGTGGGGTTTCTTTAAATCCTGCATTTGAGAGAAATCATTCTGAGTGGGTTCTTCTTCCTCTGATGATTTCGCCTCAACATGCTATATTCTCCAGATCCATCCACACTGTAGCAAATTGCATGACTTTATTTTTTCTTAAGGCTGAGTAGTATTCCATTTTGAATATGTATTGTGACAAGTGACCAACATTTATTTATCTAGTCTTCTGTTAGTGGGCTCTTGGAGCACTTACCTATTCATGTCAGGTTCCTGGTAGGCCTATTCCCAGCTGGGTGGCCAACCGAGTTCCGCCCCGGGCTTTTCTCCGTCTCTGAGCCAAAGTGCTCAAACAGTTAACATTGCCAGAGGGAGGAACTTGGGACATTCATTTTATTACATGATACAAGAAATTTATGGAGACCAGAGGGCTCAACAGAAGATGTTCTTAATTTATTTCCAGTTGGAAAAGCTTTTTAGAAAGATTTAGTAGGCCACTGAATATTAGTCTCCGGAGTCTCAGCTGATCCTAATCACAGAGCTCTGTTTCTCAGGAATCAAGTACAGATGTCTGGGGGTTAGGGGTGGGAAGTCCTGCCTCTCTGTAAAGGCCCTCGTGGTGTAGCAAGGGCCATGTCCATGAATCTTGGAACCTTATTTAGTGATCAGTTCTCTGTGGTTACTAATGTCTCCGCCTTACTCTAACTTGGCGGGCATCTTGGGTATATTCTCAGCTACAAATGGTGGCAGTTATAAGGTCCCCAGAAGTTAGTTAAATCGGGAGTAGTAGCCTGGTGGTTCAGCTTTGGGCACTTGGTGCCTGGACTGGCTGCGCTTGTATTCTTGTTCTACCATTCACTCTTTCTGTGAAAATAAAGAAAGTTTATTTCTTTCCCTCTCTGGGTGGAAATATCTAAGTCTGAGGAGTGAGAAACAGTAAATTACCTCCTTATGAAATTTTTAAAAATATAAAATGAACTAGTGTTTGTAAATTGCTTAGAAAGTGTGCACATTTATGTATTATATATGTATATGTACATATAGACTATATACATATGATATGTATATAATACAGTATATCTATTTTTTTATTTTTGGGTCACACCCAGCAATGTTCAGGAGTTTCTCCCTGGCTCTGCACTCAGGAATTACTCCTGGCAATCGGGGAGGACCATATGGGATGCCGGGGATCAAACCCAGGTTGACTGAGTGCAAGGCAAACGCCCCTACCCACTATACTATCTCTCCAGCCCTATACAGTATAACCATTATTGAAATATGGGGATTGCATAAGAGTTACAGAAGACTGATGAAAAGTTTTCATAAGGTATTAGTATATAAGAAACATTTGGGGGCAGAGTCATTGTATAGTGGGTTGGACAATTGCCTTATATGTGACCAACCATGGTTCTATGCCTAGCATCCCATATGGTCCCTAGAGCTCTGCCAGGAATTATTCCTGAGTGCAGAATCATGAGTAACCCCTGAGTATTTCCAGGTATGACCCAAAATTAAAAAAAGAAAGAAAAGAAATACACAAGAGGACAGGGTAATAGTACAGCAAGGAAGGCTTTGTATGTGGCCAACCCTATTTGATCCCTGGTACCCCATATGGTTCCTCAAACATACCAGGAGGGATCCTTAATCACAGGGCCAGGAGTAATCTTGGAGCACGTCCAGATGTGGCCTCAGCACAACAACAAAAAGCAACAAAGCACACAGTCTTAGAGACTTGGCCCTTCTAACACAAGAGGGACCCAAAGGGATGAAGCTGTGAGTATTCGTGGGGAGAGTTGAGGAGAAATGAAGTTTCTGGCACCATTTTCACTATTCCTACTTGGCTAAATGTCGTTTGGGCTAGGAGTTGAAACTTTCTCTGAGATTAAGATAAATATGGAATTTCATATTGGAGAGAATTCTCCCCTTCATTTGATATATATCTGCTTGCTGATATCATTCTGTGTCAGGCGATGGTTAATCTTCTTGGTGTAGGGAGGATGATGATTGAGATTTTCTGTTTCAGGTTGTCCCCACCCAATCACAGTACACACATTTGTGTGACACCACCTTGTATACACAGTCATATATATATACATGCAGACACTCACACACACTCATGTGTTTTGAAACTCTTAGCCTGGATTGGTTCCCTTTGCATTTGCATATTCTGTGTGCCAGGTGGCAAGGAAGAATTAATTTTAATAAGACAGAAACTGCCATTCTGCTCCAAACCACGGTCCATGCCATAGAGTTTATTTTTAACCTGGGAGTGACAGTAACCACCTGGCTCAGCACTGACAGGCAGTTCATCTTTCCTGGCATCTGCTTGAGTCTCCCTTCTCAGACTCACCTCTGAAAAGTTTACTAGGAGGATCTATATTTCTTTTTGCATTTTTAGTAAGGAAAGTACCCAGCAGGGTTAGCCACAGTGGCAATCTCTTTGCAAAAATGGGCCATCCAAGACCAAAACTGAAAAACAGTAAAAGTAGTAATTTTTTTTTGGGGAACTGGAGAGATAATACAGGGGTTAAGACAGATAGATGCCTTGCATGTGTCACATTCCAGTTTGATCTATGGGGTCACATGATGCCCCAAGTATTTGTAGAGTTCAGTCCTGGTGATGCCTGAGAACCACTTGTGTGGCCTGGAAGGTCCCAAACTAGGGAGTCCCAAATTATCTCTGATACCCGAGAGCCCAAATAGGACCACATCAGACCACAACAGATTTTAGCACTGAACTGACTGAGAGTTGCTGGGAGTGGTCCCCAGGTTCCTGAGCACTATTTCAAAGATCACTGGTCCCTATTATACCACCCAAATACCATTTCAAAATAGGCTTGTGTATTTCTCTTCACTCCCTTGATCTTGCCCTTGTCAACCAAGTGTTAGGTTAGTGGTTTAAGTGGGACCTCATCAGACCCCCAAAAAAAATTAACTGCATCAAACATGCTGTCTTTATTTCATCTACTTTTAATGATTTTGTTAAAAGCATTTACATGTTAATGACACAAACCTGCACAAAAATATTGGCTTGTGTCTTTTCAAATCTCCTTTTCTTGTCCATTTACTATTTTCTGAACCAAAAGTTATCACACAGAATTTGGTTCTTCCATCAGATTCTTTTGCCATCTCATTTGACATATTCCAGAAACTTTTCTAGTGGGTGGAATCTACTTCCTGTTGAGAAAGAAGATAGCTTTTTTGCTCTGCAGTTCAATAATACCAACACTATATTTGTCATTATTCCAATACTGTAGAGGGAAGACTTGCACTAATGCAATGAAATTATCTCTGGGAACAAAGGAAAATGTGGTTTGGAGTATGGAAGTGAGTGAGACAAAATGAAATAGAATTTCTGTTATGTGACTCAATAGCTGAATGACTTTGGGAAGTGGTTAATTTCTTTGAGTTTGAATAACTTCATCTAGAACAGGGGTGAGGAACATTCTGTCTCTAGGCCATATAAGGTTTGTGATAACATGTGATCTGGCCCTAGTACCTGACAGTTCAGGTATGGTTGCTTCTCATCAGCTACCATGGGCCCACCTGCCTATATTGTATGGCCTGCAGATGATGTTGCAAATTTCTAAGTAGCTCTTGGCAGGAAAAAGTTCCCCAACCATGATTTAAAAAGCAAGTGTATGACCAAAACCCAAACATGAACATCTCTGTAAATGTACATCTCATGGTGGTATAATAAAATATTTTTAAAAAATCAACTTTATGGAGGCCGGAGCAATGGTCCAGTGGGTAGGGCGTTTGCCTTGCATGCGGCCGGCCCATGCCGGCCTGGGGTTCGATCCCTGGCATCCCATATAGTACCCTGAGCACCGCCAGGAGTGATTGCTGAGTGCAGAGCCAGGAATAACCCCTGAGCATCGCCAGGTATGACCCAAAAAAGCAAAAAAAAAAAAATCAACTTTATAAACCACAGTATTTATATAAGGTGTAATGGAAAATAGAATGAACATTTAAAAAAAGAAACACACCAACAAATAAAGTTATGTTTTGAGTAACTGGCAAAAAAAGAACAAATGGATGCAAACTTCAGACTTACTCTCAGGCTTTGTGGAAAATGATATACTGAGGTATTAAGAAGGCTTTAGCATTAGTTCTCACTTCCCATTGTTGTCAACTTAGAAAAAAATAGAACTGGGGATGGAGCGATAGTACAGCGGGTAAAGGCATTTGTTTCACATGCTGCTGACCGGGGATTCAATCCCTGGCATCCCATATGGTCCCCTGAGTACTGACTGCCAAGTGTAATTCCTGAGCACAGAGCTAGGAGTAACCCCTGAGCATTGCCAGGTGTGACCCAAAAGGAAAAAGAATAGGGGCCAGAGCAATAGTACAGTGGGTAGTTGCTTGCCTTGCTCATGACTTACCCAGGTTCAATCCACAGCACCTCATGTGGTTACCCCCACCCCACCCCATGACCTGACAGGAGTGATCCCTGAGTACAGAGCCAAGAGTAAGTAAGCCCTGAGCACTTCTGGGTATGGTTCAAAAAAACCACAAGAGAAAACCAAGAAAGAACTATAGAACAAAACACCTCAGATTCTGGTAGGAGCCAATCATCTCTGGACAGAAATTCCCTACTTCCTCTGACAATTCACCTCTTGTTGCCTTAGTTTTCTCATTGTGGCGAAGCAGGATCTCCCTGGACTACCTGCAGACCTGCCCAAGGGAGAGCTATGGGATGGGTTAAACCTGTTCTGTCTGATTCCAGCATTCGGAATCTATCATCTCATTGAGTGGTGCCTTTCCTGGTAACATAATTGCCACCGCATGTCCCTGGTATCCCAGAGTTAGTGTTGTTATGTCCCATGAAAGACTGCTTTGAGACTCGTTCTCCAAGATAGTATCAGTGACTTTATGTGCTGGAATTGACTCAAGTGCAAACCAAAGATGGTACCGTCCCAGAAGAATAATGAGTTTTCAGCTCAAGGCTTTGAAGTCTTTTTTTAGATTGTTGCACAAGATCAGGTAGAACAAGATAATTTTTTAGCTTCTTATTGAGATTTCAGATTAGTGTCTGTAAAAGTTCTTGGAATTATTTTTTTAACCAGTTGATCAGTTAAGCTTCATTTTGAGTGCCAAGTGTTCTTGGGAGCAAACAAAGATCTGGGCTCAGTCATGATAATAAAAGTGTGTTTTCTAAGGGATTTCAATTAATCGCTAACTCATCCCTCAAGCATCTAATCTCTGTCTGCTATGGTGGTAGAGAAATAACCGTGAACAAGTATAGGGCTTTCTTTTTTTAATTAATTATTTTTTTGATGGGGAGGGACTTGGTTTCTTAGAGCTTTATCTGGGACAGGGAAACCAACAGTTATCCAATACCCCAAAAAATCAGCAGTTAGTATGTGATATAAACAGCTGGCAGTACTGAGGGGACTCTAGTGGGTGGATAAGATTATTTTGGTGAAGTGAGGGGTAGGACCAAAGACAAAAAAAAATGTAGAGATCTGTGGTCAGGACATTGCTGCTATAAATGTTAAAAAGTGGAGAAGAGGTCAGAAGAGCTGAAAGACCAGTGTAAGCTTTGTGCCCGCAGCAGAGCTAGTGAGTGACTTACAGGTTGGAGAGGAACATAGGAGCCAGACCAGTTAAGTCTTATCAGCAATGATAAGAAAACTTGTTCTGGATGCAACTAGATATCACTGGAGTTTTAAGAAAGGAAGCCGTGTGATTGGCCATGTGCTTGTGGGAAAAGACTCCCACATCCTAAATCACATATTTATACCATTTTTAACTATGCAAAGGTATTTATCTATGTAACACACACACACACACACACACACACACACACACTCAGGAAACGACCAGAAAGAAGAGGAGGGCAGAAAGTTTCAGAAGTTTGCTGTAGTTCTCTTAAAAGGTAGTCTTGCTTTTCCTTCATTAACTCCGCATGTTGTCAGTTATCCACAAACATTATTACTTTAGATAAGAGGAAATGAATCATAGGCTGAAAGAAAAGAAAAACTTTGTTGCTCAATAGATGGTGAAAAAGGAAAGAGGAGTGATGCTACATTTCAGTGGTTTACCTCAGATTGCTGCAGCTTTGGAATGCTGGTGGGGCTGTGGCAGGCTCTGGACCAGCCGAGAAGACTGTTTTGCCCTTTAGAGCCAATCCAAAACACACTTTTTACCCTTCTTGAGTATTTATGCAAAAAAGAGTCCAAGACTTCTGTTTCTTTCCACAGAACTCAACGTCACCTGCCGATATGCAGGCGTATTCCACGTGGAGAAGAGCGGGCGCTACGTTTCGCGGACCGGAGGCTGCTGACCTCTGCACAGCTTTCAACAGCACTCTGCCCACCATGGCCCAGATGGAACAAGCCCGACAAATGGGGTTTGAGACGTGCGAGGTAAGAGACCAGCTGTTTTTTTCTCTTATTGATGTGATGTAAAAATATTGAACCATCCCTTGTATTCCGGGGATTACTTCTACTTGGTCATGATATATAATCTTTTTTGATGAGTCTTTGGATTCTGTTTGCTAGTATTTTGTTGAAGATCTTAGCATCTGTGTTCATCAGAGACATTGGTCTTTAGTTTTCTTTTTTTGTGATGTCTCTGTCTGCTTTGAGCATCAGCATGATATGTGCCCTCATAGAAACTATTAGGGAGTGTTTTTTTTCTATTTCCTGAAAGGAGCTTGATAAGGACTGGCATTCGGTTCTCTTAAAAGGTTTGGAAGAATTCATTCGTGAATTGGCGTCTGGACTAGGGCTTCCATATAATCATATCAATAGACACAGAGAAAGCATTTGACAAGATCCAACACCTGTTCATGATGACAACTCTCCATAAAAGGGAATAAAAGGAACCTTCCCTCAATATAGCCAAAGCCATCTACCAAAATTCCACAGCGAGCATCATTCTCAATGGGGAAAAACTGAAAGCCTTCCACCTATGATCAGGGACAAGACAAGGTTTCCTACTCTGGACCACTCTATTTAATATAGTACTGGAAATACTTGCCATAGCAATCAGGGAAGAAAAGGACATTAAGAGTATCCAGATACGTGGATGCGGGAAAAGGGGACTCTCATATTGTTGGTGGAAATGTTGACTTGTACAACCTTTCTGGAAAGCGATATGGACATTCCTCCAAAGACTAGAAACTGAACTCCTTTTTGACCCAGCCATACCACTCCTGGGAATATACCCTGGGAAGCCAAAATCATACAGCGGAAACACCATCCGCACTTTTATTTTCATAGCAGCACTATTCACAGCAGCCAGAATCTGGAAACAACCAGTATGCCCGAGAACTGATGACTGGATAAAGAAACTTTGGTACATCTACACAATGGAATACTATGCAGCTGTTAGGAAAAATGAAGTTATGAAATTTGTCTATAAATGGATGGACATGGAAAGGATCATGTTGAGTGAAATTAGTCAGAAGGAAAGAGAGAGATATAGAATGACAGCATTTATTTGCATGACATATATATGTATATATACATATATATATATATATATGTATATATATACATATACATATACATATTAAGATACCAAAACCCAATGTCTGGCGAAGCGTGGATCAGGCCTTACCAAAAGTGGAAATTACCACAAACGTATGGGAGTCAGAGATTAGGTAAGACAGAAGGGAACATGTGCGAATAAATGTCGAAAGGACTAATACCAACCTAGAACTGAGCATTAAATACAGGCAAAAAAAATGCACATGATGGTCTCTAAGTGTATGTATTGCAATCCACAATATGTAAGAGAAGGAAAAAGAGAGAGAGGGAGAGAAAAAAGAAATAAACAACCTGCCATGGAGGCAGGCTATGGGAGGGGTGGAGGGAATTGGGGACATTGGTGGTGGGAAATGGGCACTGGTGGAGGGCCGGGTGCTGGAACACTATGTGACCGAAACCTCCAAACACGAGCAATGTTGTAATTGTATATCTCATGGTGGTATAATAAAGTATTAAAAAATTAAATTAAATTAGCCCTTCCCCCTCCATCTTTGTCGAGCCTGGTGGTCCTGCCCGGGAGAGCTGCACGCTGGCCAGCAGGCAGGGGGCCTCATGGGCGGCTGGGGAGGCTGGCGCTGCTTTGCGCCGGGCCTAGCTGACCATGGAACCCCGAGGAGGACAGGACGGGTTTTGGGAGTGGGCCCGTCGCCTCTGAGGGGTCCCGGAAGCAGCCGGATGAGACTCACCCCATCACACTAGCCACCATTTTTTGCTGTCCGGACACTGCAAAACTGCCCTCACGACCAGATCAACAGAGCAAAGCCAGTTCGGAGCCCAGGTAGGCGGCTCCAAGAGGTGGGAATCACTGGGAAGTCGTCAGATGGAGGCGTGGTCGGTCCCTTCCCCCTCCATCTTGTTGAGCCTGGTGGTCCTGCCCGGGAGCTGCACGGGCCAGCAGGCAGGGCCTCACGGACGGCTGGGAGAGCTGGTGCTTCGGCTCCCGCCGGCCTAGCTGACCATGGAACCCCGAGGAGGACAGACAGGTTTTGGGAGTGGGGCCCGTCGCCTCTGGGGGGTCCTGGAAGCAGCCGGATGAGACTCGCCCATCACACTAGCCACCATTTTTGCTGTCCGAACACTGCAAAACTGCCTCACGACCAGATCAACAGAGCAAAGCCAAGCGGCGCGGGTCCACTAAAATAGTGATATAGTGATGTCTTTTTGGTGCATTGCATTCCCACGAAGAGCAGGAAAGTTTGTTGGGAAGGAGATATAAAGAGGAAAGAAATGACATACAGAACCCGCCAAGTGGTTGAGGTGCGGAGGGGGAGGGAGGTGGGGACATTGGTGATGGGAGATGGGTTTGGGTGGAGGGTGCGTGTTGGAACACTGTGGAACCAAAGCTCTACATGAGCATCTTTCAATTAAAAAAAAGAAGGTGGAATCTACCACAAACATGTGGGAATCAGTGGTTAGGTAAGACAGAGAAGGGAACAGAGTGCTAATATTTGTCAAAAGTGATAATGCCAGCCTAGAACTGAGCATTTAATATAGGAAAAAAGATATGCATGATAATCTCTAAATGTATGTATTGCAATCCACAATGTGTAAGAGAAGAGAGAAAGAGAGAGAGAGAAGAGAGAGGGAAGCTTGCCATAGAGGCAGGCTGGGGAGGGGGAGGGAAGTGGGGACATTGGTGGTGGGGAGATGGGCACTGGTGGAGGGATGGGTGCTGGAACACTGTATGACGGAGACCCAAACATGAACATCTTTGTAGTTGTATGTCACATGGCGGTGTAATAAAATATTTAAAAATAAATAAATAAATGGAAAAAAAAATTAAAAAAGAGTATTCAGATAGAGGGAAGGAATGTATGTATTGTAAGCCACAATGTGTGTGTGTGTGTATGTGAGAGAGAGAGAGAGAGAGAGAGAGAGAGAGAGAGAGAGAGAGAGAGAGAGAGAGAGAGAGAGTATAAGTGAAGGGCAGCCTGGGGGAGGGAATTGGGGACGTTGGTGGTGGGAAATGGTCTTCCATGGGGTTGGACCACTGTATAACTGAAACTCAAAACATGAACATCTTTGTAATTGTATCTTACAGTGGTATAATAATTTTTTTTTAAAAAAATAAATATAAAAAAAGCCAAAAGACCAGCAAATTGCTACTGCAAAATATATTTGCTGTCTGGACTAGGAGGCGGAGGTTTTGCCACTGAGCTCCCTAGCAGCTCAGTGGTCAGGGGCGAGGATTTTGGCTAGAGACAAGTCCCACCCTAGATCTGAAAGAATGATTTCCCTGAAAGGTCAGCCCCACCCATTACACTTGTTCTGCTTAATCTGTGAACTGTGGGATGGGATGGAATTGAAGACGTTTTCGAATCGCTCTGGGGCTGCCTCAGTGGAGGCCAGTAAGGGTCACAGGCTGGAATCTTCTTCCCAAAAGTGCTTCCCCAGCTCTCTGCAAGCTTTGAACGAGTGCGCCAATATCATTGTCGGAACCACAAGAAGACTAAACCAAATAACAGTGTGCAAAATAAATATGTGCCCGGTAGGGTCTCAGCCCTGCAGACATGACTTGAGCAGACAACTTTTTGTTTTCATTCCTCTCTCTGTGTCTCCCTGGTTTTGCAAGGGTAAATACAAATCATTAAAGGTACGTTTTGACAAGTGATGGAAAGCAGAGAAAAGGGACCCCACGAGTCTTCTGCAGGGCTCACTTGCTCCCAGATGCCCGCCAGCGGTCAGCACCCCACCCTCCACCAGTGTCCTTTTTTGCTCCTGACTAATCACAACAGGCAATAGTTTTTGTTTGTTTATTTTTATTTTATGTTTCAGTGGCTCTATGGTGGGGTGAAGGGTGTAGTGAGAGCTGCTGTTACAATGTTTCGTTTGGTTTGTTTTCACTGAAGTTCTGGGTAAAACCTAAGAGCAAAAGTTTCCACTGAAGCCTGTGCTTTTGCAATGCGATGACATGCGGAAACCAGGCTCTCCCTTTCTCCTTTCTCAAATTAAACATGCACCTGGGGGAGCCGAGTGATAGCACAGCGGAGGCGTTTGCCTTGCATGCTCCAACCAGGGTTGGATCTCTGGCATCCCCATATGGTCCTCCTTGAGCACTGCTCAGTAATTCCTGAACAAAGAGCCGGGAGTAACCCCTGAGCATTGCCGGTGTGACTTAAAAAGTGCAAATAAACAAACAGACAAATAAATAACATGCACATGAAACACACTGCCTTTGGAAGTCAGGCAGAGGAACTCCTGAGAAACAGTGACATATAAGTTCTTTTCATTTATTTACTCATGTTCCTCGTTCCAAAGTAAGATGGTCATATTATAAGCCTAGCAGAGTCTACTGAATTGGTCAAAGAAAACCTTTTACTCAAAAAACGTCACTGTCTCATCCGACACATGTGACTGTGTACTTTTAAATCACCTGACAAACAGGAAATTTCATTGTTCAGTGGCACTTGGCTACCTTTCAAGTGCTCCGTGAGCCAGAGACAGCTAGTGTCCTCCATATTGGCCAACAGATTGTGAAACTTCATGATCACAGAAAGTTCTTGAGCAGCACTGTTGTATGACACAGAGGAAGTAAGCTTGTGGAGACATTGGTGTATGTTCAGAGCTAGAGCTGGGAGAACATAAAGGTTGGAGAGAGAGAAAGAAGCTTTGCTAGCTGCTGGGCCTGTGCTCTAGGCTGCCAACTGTAGATCTGTTTATTCTACTTCTAAGGTTAATTGTTTAACCATGACCTGGATAAGGCCATAAGCCAAAGTGGAGGCAGAACACTGTATTTTGATTGTGAAATACAGACCAAAACTACTTACAGAATACTATAAACATACTTATATGTCAAAAACAAAGGTCTTAACACTCCCATTGACCAGTTACTGAGCACATGGATACTGCGAGGCTCAGCCTTCACCTGAACACGTCCCTCCCTAGCCCCTCACACTGCACGGTGGTTTGATTTATGACCCATTTTTACAAATGAAACCCCAAGTCTTGGTAATGGTTTTCAGTTTGCTGTGGGCCACATACCCTGCATGGGGAGAAGACTCAATCTCTTTGTACTTGTCCTGAGCTCAGAACAAGATTTTAGGGGACTGAGTTTCCTGAAAGACTGAAAGTCAAGGAGAAAAGGAAGCTTGTGCCAACGGATTTGCTGAGTGTTTCTTCTTTCTGAGATGAACAGCAACTAGCAACGCAACATGTAAATTTTACTATCCTCAACTCCTGTGCATAGCACATATAATGAGCCAACCTGACATGACGTGACCAAATGCAGGAATAACCAACAAAGGAAATGCAGATGCAGCCAGATGCCATTGGGCTACACTGGCACGTGATAGGGTCAAATGGAAATGTTACTGGTGCCCGCCGAGCAAATTGATGAATAACGGGATGTCAAGTCAAGTCAAGATTGTTAGTATGGAAAGGAGGCAGAGGGGCAGTACGCTTGTCAAGGAATATTAGTTTTTTAATTAATTTATTTTTTATTGAATCACTGTGAATAACAAAGTTGCATAAATATGGTTGAATTCCAGGCATATGTTTTTCCAAAACCAATCCCTTCACCAGGGTCCAGTACACTCCATGAGTGTTCTAGTTTCTCTCCAGCCTGCCTCTGTGGCGGGCACTTTTCCTCTATGATTGTTCTAATTTCCCTACTGATGATCACTTCTCCTGCTATTAGTTTCTATTGCCTTCGGGCTTGGAATATTATTATTTTTCAAAAGAGAAAGAGAGTTTGGAATGATAATATAATGGGTAGCCTTGTGTGCTGCTGACTAGGGGTTTGATTCCTAGCACTCAGTCAGTCCCCTGAGTGATCTAGGAGTGATCAATCCCTGAGCGCGAGAGCCAGGAGTAAACCCTGAGCACTACAGAGGTAGTCTTCTCCCAAATAATAAGTGTCACAAAACTCTAGATTTCCACCATAGCTGGGTATTAAGAATTGCAGAACTCATTTTGCTAATTTCAACTCAGGTAGCTATGAATCAAGATCTGTCATGGGACAGATGACAGAGAGTCTTAGGTGAGGATCAAACCTTAGCAATTTTCTTCCATCTGCCCCCACCCTGATTAGTGGAAATTCTCAGATATACAGAAACTTATTAACATTTAATTGTACTGCCACCATCCCCCCACCCCCAGCAAGCTAAGGGGACTCTGGGGAGAAACCAGTCTGTCCATTCAGATGAGGAATTAGTCATGCGAGCTAGAGTTGCAACATCAGCATAATGAATTCTGTGTGCTTAGAAATAAATGTTCAACTCCCAGCCATTTCCATGGGTCTTTCAGGATGATGCACAATGTGCTGATGTCTCTGGTAGGGAAGATTAACAGGATCTACTGAGCTTTAAGAGTCAGGCTGTATTTTCCGAGCTCTGCCCTCTCCCACCTTCCCCTGCTAACACTTCCTCCCATGCAAATGCTGTTTTCTCAGCCTTCAGTTGTTTTTTTGGGGGTTATTCTGTGTTTAGGAGAAGCAGGTAGCCAGCCTGATGTTAAGGGAAGAGGCAGGGTGCTGTTAACTACATCTAAAAGGGTGTCCAGTTGTCACCTGCCTTCAGAAGCACCTTTGTCGGGGGGCAGAAGATGGGAGTTCACTTCTCTAACTCTGCAGCTTCTGAAAAAGTCCTGAACCAAGTGGCACTGCTGTGTGCTTCTTCACTATGCCTCCTCATTTTAGTGATGGCCAGTTCTAGGGGCAATAAAGAAGCTCTGCTCAGGTATGCAACATGAGGCAACACTCTATGTATACAGCAGAGCAACAGAGCTGCATGTTTTTATGAATACTGCTTTTCTCTTTTCCTTTTTCAACCATGCCAGGGACTGAATACAAGACTTTACCTCTGTACAACATGTGTTCTACTGCTGAACCACATCCTCCCCACCCCCACCCCCAAATGATTTTCTTGTGTTTGGTGCCAAAGGGTGAACTCAGGGTCTCACATATGCAAGTCAAGTACCTTACTGCTGAGCCATATCCCTAGCCCTTTGTAGTCCAGAGTGATGGAATTGCAGACAAAATTGTGGCTGGAGTGTAGGGAATGGGGACTAAGACCCTTGACATTGTTGGTCAGGTGTAGAGCCACCTTGTCGTCTCTGTTGGGATCTGGTCATTTTGTTGTATCTGGAAACTTCGAAGTGATGTATGCTGAGTGGAGCTCACACCATAAAGTGGTCACCCTTCTCTCCTTGGTGATCCAGACACTTCTCTGCTTATTCCAACCGGTTTGACAGTGAAAACCACACGTCCTTACTTGAGATCAACCTTTTCTTTTCCACAAATGTAGTTTTTATGAAAAATTATTTATATAGCTCTAAAGAAAACTCTTTGCTTCTCTCAGCTTTGTGGGTCCCATTGCTCTTCTGGCATTTCAATTGCATATCACAGTTATTGAAACCTCCAGCATCCCAAGTGCAATTTGGATGGAGAGCAATGCTGTTCCAAGGGTTGTCGTTCGTGATATACTTGTCGCCTCCATGCTGGTAGACTGACCTCTGTTTTTTTTTTACAGGTACGGGTTCATACAAGGGCATGTAGTGATCCTACGGATTCACCCCAACTCCATCTGTGCTGCCAACAACACAGGGGTGTATATCCCCTCACGTCCAACACCTCCCAGTATGACACGTATTGCTTCAATGCTTCAGGTTGGTTCTAGGTGAATTGTCTGCTTTTGGGGTGGCCTGTGGCAGCTGTTCTATCTTGACTTAGTGGGGATTCATGTCACTTCTAATCTCATAGCAGGTATTTATTGACTCAGCTCTAAGGCAGACAGCCATAAACAAATAAATATTAAATACCATATATGGACATGATGAGTCTGTATTAACAAAAAAATAGAGCAAAGGCTAAAGAATGCTAGTGAAGCTTCTTTCTGTAAAGGGGATCAGGAATGTGCATTAATGGAGGCACATGTAAGGGAGGATGTAAGTAGGAGATCAGGTTGGGGGAAGTTTCGACAGTTAGGCCAAGTCAGGCATGTGATATTATAATATGACTGTTGGGAGAATGGCAGGGAAGTCACAGGGACTAACGTCCTTATGATCAAATGGTGGAATGCCAAGGGAATAAAACAGAAAGGTTAGTAGGAAACTTTCAGGCAGAGTCTCAGAGGCCATAATAGAGGTTTGGATTTATTCTCACTGTAGAGAAAAGTCATTGCAAGATTTTGAATGGACTTGAACCAATAAGTAACATTAGAGGAAAAATCAAATACTTCATTTAGAAGCTGGGTTATATTTTGAAAGAGGTCTGAAGGGGAGCTTGACACCATAGATTATAAGGTCTTTTTTTTGGCTTCCTTGACTGTCCTTACCAAGCATTAAGAGCCTAGCAACTGAATAATTAAAAAACCAAGTTAAAATGTGCAGCCTTCACTACTAGACAGCAAGCACTTCTCTGATCTAAGGGGCTTTTAAACTCCTGTTTATAAGTCTCATTCAGACCCATGCAAAGCTAAAGAAATCTATGCATCAGGAATTTTCAGGGTCTTTGAGAAGCGACCAACTCATAAGTGCTAAATTCCATAAAGTCAACAATCAATTGTCTTATTTCTCAAACTGAGCCTTTAATTCTTTCTAAAGGTTTGTGATTGTGTGAAGGAAAAACAAGCCACAAATTAAACTTAATATTTCTTCTTGGCAGTTTCCTTAAGGATGGAAAAGGGATTACATTAGCTGGAAAGTAACTTAAGGCATTATCCGTATGAGACAAGCACATCTATTATTATATGATGAGTTGCAGAATTTTTATGAGACAAACACAGGTATTATATTAGGCAGCAGACTATAGAGATCTGCAATGGATTTTTAAGCTACAAGAAGAACATCACAGACGTGAGATTACATCACCACTTTAGGGGCTACAGCACCCACCGTTGTTGGGTGAGCATTAGGATCAGAGTGGATATTCAGCTGAGAAAACTGAGAATTTAGGGGAATGAGAAAATATCCAGAGCTTGTTTAGTTAAAATTGAGCCTGTGAAGCCAGTAA
>JAJIBD010015365.1:0-11913 GCA_021461705.1 Cryptotis parvus | reverse complement strand
TCTTTGACTCACTGGGAACCTGTGGGACTGACAGAAAAATCCACCCTGGTATGTTTATTTTTGATGATAAAATACACAAGTAGAATGAAAAACCCCCAAGATTAATAAATGTGCAGAAAAGAGCCTTGCTTGAGCCTTTCACTATTTTCTAATGAGAACAGTGCTGCTCAACTTTGCCGCCATTAGAGTCATCTGGCCACTCCGTAAAAATCTCAATGCCCAAGTCTTGCTCAGACCTAATTAAGTCATTCTCAGGACAGAAGTACATTATTTTAAATACCTCAGGTGTGTATGCAGACTCGTGTTGATCCAAGCTAGGAAACAGCATTATAAGGATTCTCTAAACTCATGCATATTTGACTTCAATTAGCAGCTTAAACTACTTCTCAAAGCAGCAACAGTACCTTGGATGCTAGTTAGAAACGAATATTTGAGGGCCCAACTGTGAAGAGGAAACAAGGAGAAATAAGGGCAGAAAATAGCAGAAATACTAATAGCAGAAAAAACTAAGGGGCTATAAATAGCAAAGAACTAAAATAGGGAGAATAACTAAGGCACAGGCCATGTAGGGGAACAGTGTCGATTATGGAGCTGGTAATTTAATTGGTGCAAGTGTGATTTGATTAGGCCATGTGGCAGATTAGGGGGCAGCCAGTCAGACGTTAGAAACAGGGGCTGGGAGACAAAGTATATAACCCCACTGTCACTGTGTAATGGAGAGTTGGAGGTCAGAGGTTGATGGTGTGTATGTGGAAGAAGAGACCAGGATAGAGGTTCCTGTTTCTGCATTCATTTTGACCAACTTAAACTGTTGAATTTAAAAAAGTGCTTTAACATGGAAATGCTCCATTGGTCTGAGTAATAATCTTACACACAGTTCAGATGAACCCAGAGTTGGTCCCAATCTGCTGTAAACTATTTGGTTTCCAGAGCATCCTAGACATGAAGATAAAGCTCAGCATATAGTAGGTAAAGCCTATGGGATCCAGGACTTCAGCTTCACACACTTTCTGCATATATGTGTCTGCTCTGTCTGTCCATACTTTATAGTCCTTAAGGACAAGGGAAAATCCTACTGAGATCCCAGTTCTGCCGTTTATAATCCCTAAGGGGAAGAACATAGACTGTCTAAGCCAGCCCAGGTATTTAACCAAGAGGTCTCTATTTGACTATTACAATTCCTCCAGGCATCAAATCTGGGCTTAAGAATAACCTTCCCTGGAGGCCAGCTCTTGAGTTGGCCAGTACTCAGCCATATGCCCATGAGCCCAGTACTGAACCATATTCAGCCCCTGAGTATTGGCCGACTGAGTACTGGGCTCATGGGTAAATACTCAAGTACTCAGCCCCTGAGTATTTGCCCATGAGCCCAGTACTGAACCATACCACTCACTACTATGTGGAACTCACTTCAGAGTCTGCTCCTGAGTGTTTGCCAGGGAGGTTTCAGCTTAGCTTCCTCCCTCATGCTTAGGGCTTCACCTGGCCATACTGCTTATTCAACACACACAGAAGCAGTTTTATTCCCAGGTGCTTGATTAACAGGGAGATACTGATTAGGACCAGAAACGGCTATGTTTCACCCAAGAGCCCATGGCCCCAATTTTATCTCCTTCCTCCTAGGGCCTCAGAACATCATCAAGGCTTCTGTATCTCCTACAGGAGGTATTCCAGGGTAGAGTTTGGGATAGATATCCATTTAAATCCTTGAAGGATCAAATTAGACATGAGGGGCTGGAGCGATAGCATAATGAGTAGGGTGTCTGCCTTGCACATGGTTTAGCTGCGGTCAACCCGGGTTCAATCCTCGCATCCCCAAGCACCAGCAGGAGTGATTCCTGAGTGCAAAGCCAGGAGTAACCCCCTGAGTATCACCGGGTGCAACCCAAAAAAATTAGACATGAAAAATGACTCGTTGGCAGGGCTCAGGGGGACCATATGGGATGCCAAGGATTGAACCAGGGTCAGCTGCGTGCAAGGCAAATGCCCTACCGGCTGTGCTATCCCTCCAGCCCCCTATGAAAACATTTTAAATGATTCAGATAAATACATAGAAAGTTTTCAAAAGCCTGGCATAGGTATTTGAACTGACATGGCAAGACCTGATGCTGATCAAACCTTAAAAAGTAAGTGAGACGTGTTGGAAAATGCAGGGGTTCTTTGGAGACCAGTTACATATGGCAGTACATATCTAACAGTGTCTGTACAGTGTTCTGGGGAGACCCAGAAAGGAATAATAATGGAAGACAACAAAGTATTTTTATACACTTCCAGGCCTGTCTAGTGGAGGAGTTTATGAGAAGTAGAACAAACCCCCTCTGCTATAGAAAATGAGTTGACATTGAACAAAAACCTGATGAGGATCCTGCCAGATATTTGGAAAGAGGGAGGTGGTCAGTTAAAAGATGTGGAATCCTGTTTCCACAGGTGTTGGGGCTGTTCGGGGTTCATTGGGTTCCTTGGTCAGGTTCTGAGCCGATGACCATCCCCTCCGGCCAATGGACAAAGAGAGCAAGACCACCCCAGTTGTAGAAAATCTAAGGGCTTTTTAATTCCCCACACCTACACACTCTACACACCACCCACACTGAATTCAAATCTGCTAGCAATAAATAGTTAACAAAGACTGAGGGCAGGATGATACCAAAGGCAAAAAAGCTCTTTTATCTTGAGAATAATAGGTGAGAACAGGTATCCCCCCACCAGGACAGAACTATCAGCCTGGTCACGCCTCTGATTCTGGGGATATTGGGTAGAAAACTTTGGCTGGTAAACATTTCAATAATATTTCTAGTCTTTTTTTTAAATAAACAGGAATTTATCTACACCGAGATTATGGGGTGACCTTTCCTGGGGAGATCACATCATATGACCCAGACTACATTCTCCTTGCTAGATTGATCATTTCCAATCCCCCTTCAGGGTCCTACTGCCAAGCAGAAACAACTCTGCAGAATGCAAAGGCAACGGTCCTAAATGCTCTGCTGTGGCTGCATGGCCATCAACAACTTACTTTGGGCCAGAGCAGGGCTTACTCTAGGGTCTTGAACTCAAAACATTAGTTATCCCATTTCAAAGCCACAACCAGATGAAACGGACAAAAGACAGACCAGATGCAGGGCCGGCAAGAGACTTAGATAACAACATGGCTAGAACCAGGTCCTTCCCAGGATCTTTCACATCTGTACACTGTAATGCCATTGTAGTTGTAACAAGCTGGGGGTTGAAGGGGCATGAAGAACTACAATGTCACACTAGAACTCACTACTGAATATGCACATAGAGACTTGCATCATAAACCGTCGAAAAGTCACAACGTGTAAGAGAAGAGAGAAAAAATACAGAACCAACAGGTAGAAAGAGGGAAAGATAAGGTGCCTGCTATAGGGGCAGGCTGGGGTTGGGCGGAGGGAGCCTTGGGACATTGGTGGTGGGAGTGGAGCACTGGTGGAGGACTGGGTCTTGGAACATTGTATGACAGAGACCCAATTGTGAACATCCTTGTAATTGTGTATCTCACGGTGGTATAATAAAAATTAAAAAAATTAAAAAAAGAAATGGCACCAGCCTGACTATCTTCCTGTCCTCTACCCCAAAAAAAAAAAAAAAAAATCCCCTTGCATAAGCAAATGCAAAAAGCTTATAGGAAAGGGGAAAAAAACAATCCCTCATTAGCAATACAAAGACCCAGCGATAGCTAGTAGAGGGTGTGATACCACACACAGGCAGAAAGCTCATCCTTAGAATAATTTCATAATTCAGGCTGCCCCAGGTATTAGAAAAGAACTGCATAAATGAACTCTATATCTCAAGGCCTCCATAGAGGAGCTACTGAACTAACCCAGTTGTTTAAAGTATTGCTCAGGTTCCCACTAAGGGAAAATGTTTCAATAGCCCCTAGGAAGGACACTGGAGAAACAGGTAAAACAGGTCAAACCAACTTCACCAGCAATCTGTCCATGGTCATGAGACTGTCCTCTAGGTGGGAGGAGGCAGAAAAGAGCAATTATAGTCCAGGAAATTACAACTAAAGGCAAATAGACCCTGGGCTGCTTCTAGAAACTCCCATACTGTTAGTATTTTGGAAAGGAGCCAAGGGTAGAGGTAGCAGGCAGTAAAACTGTTAACTTCCTTTTGGACATAGGAGCGACTTACTCAGTATTAAATTGGTATTCAGGCTCTTCTCCAGGAGCTGTCCAGTTCACAGGGCTCTGCCTACCCTACTCTGCTGTTTGTGGAATGGTCATCATTTTCGTCTCTCCTTTTGGTAGACTTCCAATACCTTTTGCGTTTGGGACATGGGCAAATGGTTTACATTACCCAATATGTGGGTGGATCTGCTGCTCTGGTTCCTTAGGAAATAGGAGTCACAAGCAAATACCATTAGACCCTTAATTTTCTGGCCTTTGCGGGATAAGTTATTACAGAGTTAGGTCCAGCTCAATAAACAAGTATCTGGGAACGATTCTAACTACAGGAATCAAGACATTAGGAACAGAAAGGATTTAGAGTACATTTGATTTACCACATCCACGTAGGAGAACTCAAAGCCTTTCTGAGTCTAATGGAATATCAATTATGGATTATGAAGTGTAAATAAATTGTCAAGCCCACTATGAAAGCTTGAAGGAATAATCAACATTCCACTCTTCTGAAGATAAGAGCAAGTAGTTGTCTTTCATATCTTAAAACAGACTTTAGACATAAATCACAATTATATATTGTTGCAGGACTCCTAAGGGCCGCTGCATCTGCTCTGGATTGCCTCCCCGCAAATCACTCCCTAGATAAGGGGGCAGTCCAAATGTGGCAGTTTATCCGACCATGTATGCTGTACTAGCTGGTATAAATATTCTCCCATGCTATCACAATCATCGTGGGACTAGCTAGATCTTACCAGCATATTAGCCTGGCCACGTAAGGACACCTAAGTAATTAGACCAGAGAGAAATGCTGTTTGCTTCCAAACAAACAAACATGGCTCCCTGATAAAATATAAAACTACAATGAAGTAGAGGAGACTTGTGAAGGCTTGGAGAAATATTTAACTGGCATTGGTGTTGATCTTTGGTACAGTAACATGCCATCTCAGAAACCCCTTCTCTACATTTCAAAGGCCTTCCCGGCTCAAAAACATTAGCACAGTAAAGGCCCTAGGTGAGATGCAGGGAGGGGATTACCTGAGGGCATTGGACCCTCCCTGCTTTCCATAACAATGGGAGGAAGGTCTGAGTTGCGGGGGGGGGGGGTATAAACTAGCCGGTTCCCGCCTCCCGGGCTTCTTCTTCCCCGGTGGGATCTCGCCTTGTGAGCGGTTATTCCCTTGGAAGTTTTACACGTGGTGGTCGCCATCTTGGCCTACACGTGTCTGGGGTTCTAGCCTGGAATCCTAAGCATCGGGTTTTTCCTTTTTGCTGATTTGTATGCCTGAGCCTGTGATAAGTAAAACCTTTTAAAACCGCATCGGATTCCTGAGTGTTCATCCATTCCTCGCCTGCTTCGAGGTAGAAGGGAACTCGCTTCCGGCACTGTCGGGGACCCCGCGGAGCGCCCCGACAATATATAAACTTTTTCTGCTTCATTTTTAAAGGTTAGGCATAGCTTTGGGAACCAGACTTAGTTATTAGGCACAAAATAGTGGCTGGTGGATTACTTGAGTAAAGATATATATATTCAGTTGCAGGGCGATCACTTGCTTTAAGAGCAGATGCTGCCACAGCTTTGTAGACACAAGAAGCCTATAAATTTGGGATGGGTGTTATCACTTACACTTGTGTTGGGGAATGCTGCCGGGTCCCCCAACAGTGCCGGGAAGCGAGTTCCCTTCTACCTCTGAAGCCGGGGGGAATGGATGAAGACTCAGGAATCTGATGCAGTTTTAAAAGGCTTTACTTATCACAAGTTCAGGATACAAATCCACAATAAGAAAAACCCTGTGCTTAGGATTCCTGGCTAGAACCACAGTCACGTGTAGGCCAAGATGGCGGCCACCACGTGTAAAGGCCCTGTAAAGAGGAGACAAAGACAAGACTCACAAGAAGGGTGCGAGCTCACAAAAAGAGAGCCCTAAAAAAGAGGTGCGAGAGAGGAAGCAGGCTAGTAGTATACCCCTGCAACTCAGATCTCCCTCTCACTGTTTTGGAAAGCAGGGAGGGTCAAATGCCCTCAGGTAATCTCTCCCAGCACCTCACCTAGGCCCTTTTATATGCTAATGTCTTGAGCCAAGATCTGTCTGGAAAAGCCTTTCTAAGGTAGAGAAGGGGGTTTCTGAGATGGCTTGTCTCTGTACCAAAGTCTAATACTAGTACCAGTCAAATATTTCTCCAAGCCTTCACAAGTCTCGTCTACTTCACGGTAGTTTTGTATTTTAGTTGCCTTTGAGTATATCAGGGAGCCATGCTTGCTTATTAGGAGGCAAACAGCATTTCTCTCTGGTCTAATTACTTAGGGATCCTACTGGCCAGGCAAATATGCTAGTAAAATCTAGCTAGTCCCACGATGATTGTGGTAGCATGGGAGAATATTTATACCAGCTAATACAGAATACATGGTCAGATAAAATGCCACATTTAGACTACCCCCTTATCTATGAAGTGATTTGCAGGCGGCATTTCAGAGCAAGATGCAGCGGCTCTTAGAGGAGTCCTGCAACACACTTGTACCACTTATAGCACTTGTATTCCTGTTGTCCATCAATTTGCTTGACCTGTAACACCTCCATATGCCCGGTTGCAAGCAAGTGTAGCCCAAGGGCATCTGCTTGCTCCAGGAACACAAAGAGCTTCAAGCCATTCCTAAAGTCATGGGAATGAGGTCTATAATTGTTACTGGTTTTTGGCATATCAAATACAACATGAGTAGCTTGCCAGGCTCTGCCGTGTGTGGTACACTACAGTAGTAGGCGCCATCTCATGCATTTACTGATGAACCACAATGGGGAGAGATTGGCTTTTCTCTTGGTGGAGCTCTGAAAAAGCTGTGGAGTTCAGATGTTGAGAATAACTGCCCTCATGGTATGGGGGTTCCTCTGGCTTCTTGCTAGGCTCACTGGGATGGTGGGCCATGGCTCGAACCTGCCTAGAACTGTATACAGTGTATAAATGTGAAAGATCCATGGAAGGACCTGATCCTAACATCCAGTAGTATCTAAGACTGTCGCCGGCGCAGCTGTGGGTCTGGAGTGTCTCTCTTCCAGTGTTGCTGGCTGTGGTGGTTGGGAGCTCGCAGTCATACCTGTGGACATGGATGTGGATTAATGGGAGGAGGAGCCCAAATCCCAGCTCCAAGTCCAGCCAGCATGCCCCCCCGCATGTGCAAAGCAAAACCCCTACTAGCTATTACTTACACCCTTCTCCAAATAATGCTGCCCCTTGAAAATATAGGCAACCTTTGGATGACTGATCGTCTTCTCTTCAGGTACTTTTACCTTAGAGACTAAGAAATGACTTTAAAACCATGTATTGTATCTTAAACTTGGCCACTTTATCACTTATTTCAGAACCCTCCACACAAGTAGAATATTCTTGCTTCAAACGCTGGAACATAAATATGCAAGTAGATCTTATCTATGGGATAGCCCTTTTAAGAATTCCTTGTCTCATTAACAGTAGAAAGAGGGGTGGCAGAGAGAGATTACAGTGGGCAGGAAACTTGCCTTGCATGTGGCAGACCCAGGTTGGATATCTGGCATCTTATATGGTCCCCAAGCCCACCAGGAGTGATCCTTGAATGCAGAGCCAGGAATAGGCCCTGAGTACCACCAGGTGTGGCTGAAAAACTGGAAAGTGAAAAGAATAATAAGTCAGACTTGTTAAAGACAAATCGGAAGCTTAGGAAATGTATCAAAATTGGAGACAGGTGTTTCCTTTGATTTTGCTTTAAGACGTGAAGTGGTCCATGCCCTGGCTTGGGTTCCTTGGCAGCCTGATGTGGGAGAGTCCGATCTTTTTTGACCAGAGCATTCCTTGCTGTGAAGGCATACTCTTACCAGGTACTCTGAAACTATCTCGAATTTCTGCTAGGTAACCTCTCTTCTCTGTTTGCACTTGGTGTTAAAAGTGTATATGGGTGAAACACTTTCACCAGAATTCAGACCATCTGGCAAGACCTATTTCTGGTCCCTTTTAACAAGATTCCTGTGATCCTGAGCTGAATTCATCACTCACAGGTAAAGAAATGGATCAACCCACCTCTCCCAGAGGTCGAAGACTCAGTCCCTCAATATCAGGGACAAGAATCCAAATTTTAATACTGACCTTAAAGGGAAAAAAGCAGAAACAAAACCAACCCTGATATCAGAAAGGTCTGAAGTACCTCTTCAAAACCTCTGGTTAAGTATGATCATTGACCTTATCTGACCTGTAATACCTACAAACCCTTCTTTTGATGTTAACGAAAAGGGAATGCCTTTGTGGTTAAGATACATTCTTCAGTATTCTACTATCTTCAGGATTTTTATATAGCCACAATGGTCTTCTCAGAATCCAAGAATTCTAGAAGAACCTTGCTTCTCAACCACATTACCAACTGCAGTATTTTCCATTTGCCCACTGCAGTCACTGGATGGGAATCTGACTCTCCCCTTCCCTCATAACTTCAGTAAGACAAATGCCTGCATGCCATAATAAAAGCCAATGTCCCTTTCAGCAGGAAGTATCTTCCATCCATATTCCATCCATATTGAACACAGACTTCCATCCATATTCCTAAAGTATCTAGGGGACCCATGGCTAGAAAGGGGGTGTTGCTAGAAGAAATGAGAGAGGCGTTAGAGAAAAATCATGAAGGAGCGAGATAATAAGTAAAAGAAGGTGGGCTTAGTAAGTAGTAAATGAGAAGGTAGGAGCTGGATAATTCAGGCCTTCAATGAGCTCTTTATATTTGATTAATGTACCTATAAACCAATCAAAAGTAACAAGGAGACGACTGACAGTTATGGCAGTTGGAGGTTTCGATTAGTCCATACATGTTTTGATTGGGTAAACATGACTAGATAAGTGGATAGCCAGTCAGAAACAAGGGTAGGGAGACAGAACATATATAAACCCAGGTCACTTTATGATGGGGCCTCAGAGGTCAAAAGATTGGTAAGATGTGTGGTAGAAACAATGCAGATGTTCCTGTTTCTGCCATCAGTGAAGAGCTGTAATATTGGGGAGCGCTGTTGGGGTCCCCGACAGTGCCGGGAAGCGGGTTCCCTTCTACCTCCGAAGCTGGCGGGGAATGGATGAAGACTCAGGAATCCGATGCAGTTTTAAAAGGGCTTTACTATCACAGGATCCAATATACAATCCAAGAGCAGGGAAAACCTCCGGACTCTGGGTTCCCAGCTAGGCCCCAGCCAGGTGTAGGCCAAGATGGCTGCCACCACGTGTTGAGGCCCAACAGAGAATGGAGAGGTTGGAGAAGCAAAACACCAAGGGAAGCCAAAATGGCAAAAAGGGGAAAAAAAGAGAGAGCTTCTTTCTTCTTGCAGCTTATTTTATAGCTAGTAATCTGCCCAAACTCCCCAGCCCAGCCCATTCTGGGCTGGGCTATCTAGAGATGAAAACAGGAAAACAGCTCTATAGAATGTAGCAACTTCAGGTGACTGTCTGGCTGTTTACAAGGACCCAGAGCTAATTAAAGCCTCCTAGCAGAGCTGGGAGAAGCTATAAGCTAAATGTAACTTCCCCTGGCAGGAAGGATCAAATGCCCTCAGGTAATTTCTCCCAGCACCTCACCTAATATCTTAAGCTAAGATCTGCCTGGAATTGCCTTTATAGGGTAGAGAAGGGGGTTTCTGAGATGGCATGTCTCTGTACCAAAAGACTAATACTAATGCCAGTTAAATATTTCTCCAAGCCTTCACAAGAGTCTCCTTACTTCACGGTAGTTTTGTATTTTAGTTGCCTTTGAGTTATCAGGGAGCCATGCTTGCTTGCTTGGAGGCAAACAGCATTTCCTCTCTGGTCTAATTACTTAGAGATCCAACATGGCCAGGCAAATATGCTGGTAAGATCTAGCTAGTCCCACGATGCTTGTGGTAGCATGAGAGAATATTTATACCAGCCAGTGCAGAATACATGGTCAGATAAGACTGCCAACATTCAGACTATCCCCCCTATCTATGAAATGACCTGCAGGAGGCAATCCAGGGCAGATGCAGAGGCCTAGGCTTTTAGGTGTCCTGCAACAACGTAATACCGAAATGCTCTGGTGGTATATGTGATAATCTTACACCCTGTCCAGAGGAACCGTGTGCTGGTCCCAGTCTTTTGTAACTTTTTTTTTTTTTTTGCTTTTTGGGTCATACCCAGCGATGCTCAGGGTTTAGCCCTTGGTCTGCTCTCAGGAATTACTCCTGGCACTGCATGGGGACCATATGGGATGCTGGAGATCGAACCTGGGTTGGCCGCATGCAAGGCAAATGCCCTAGCTGCTGGACTATCACTACGGCCCCCTGCTTTAACATTCTTGCCAGCTTAAAGATCAGAAACAGGTGAAAGCATCAGTAAACCCCTTTAGGTTTGCTCTGGTTGTGAGGTATGTTTGGCTTTGGAAATCATTGCTCTGTAGGAAGTGGATTCTAGTGTATTTGGCTGCATTTAATGGCGCAAATTCATATTAATTTTCTTGTATCACTTCACTTGTATAGATACTCGATAATTTTTATAATATATTGTCAGGGAACGCTACCGGGTTCCCCGACAGTGCAGGGGAAGCGAAGTTCCCTTCTACCTCCGGCCGGCGGGGAATGGATGAAAACTCAGGGAATCTGATGCAGTTTTAAAATGCTTTACTTATCACAGGTTCAGGCATACAAATCAGCAATAGGAAAAAACCCTGTGCTTAGGATTCCCTGCTAGAACCCCAGCCACGTGTAGGCCAAGATGGCAGCCACCACGTGTTAAGGCCCTGTAAAGAGGAGACAAGTTCCTGTAGCAAGCCGATGCCCTTTTGCTCTACTGGCATGAGACAGGACATATGGAGATATTACTGGTGCCCGCTCTAGCAAATAGATGATTAACGGAAGATTGTGATCGTGAAAGAGACAAAGACAAGACTTCCAAGAAGGGTGCGAGCTTACAAAGAGAGAGGCCCAAAAAAGAGGAGAGCGAGAGCGAGAGAGAGAAAGAGCGAGAGAGCGAGAGAGAGAGAGAGAGAGAGAGAGAGAGAGAGAGAGAGAGAGAGAGAGAGAGAGAGAGAGAGAGAGAGAGAGAGAGAGAGAGAGAGAGAGAGAGAGAGAGAGAGAGAGAGAGAGAGAGAGAGAGAGAGAGAGAGAGAGAGAGAGAGAGAGAGAGAGAGAGAGAGAGAGAGAGAGAGAGAGAGAGAGAGAGAGAGAGAGAGAGAGAGAGAGAGAGAGAGAGAGAGAGAGAGAGAGAGGGAGGAAGCAGGCTGGTTTTTATATCCCTGCAACTCAGACCTCCCACTATTATGGGAAGCAGGAAGGGTCAAATGCCCTTAGGTAATTTCTCCCAGCACCTCACCTAGACCCTATTGTATGCTAATGTTTTGAGCCAAGATCTGCCTGGAAATGCCTTTATAGGGTAGAGAAGGGGGTTTCTGAAATGGCATGTCTCTGTACCAAAGATTAATACTAAATGTCAGTTAAATATTTCTCCAAGCCTTCACAAGAGTCTCCTTTACTTCACGGTAGTTTTGTGTTTTAGTTGCATTTGAGTTATCAGGGAGCCATGCTTGCTTGCTTGGAGGCAAACAGCATTTCTCTCTGGTCTAATTACTTAGAGATCCAACGTGGCCAGGCAAATATGCTGGTAAGATCTAGCTAGTCCCACGATGATTGTGGTAGCATGAGAGAATATTTATACCAGCCAGTATAGAATACATGGTCAGATAAACTGCCACATTTAGACTACTCCCCTGTCTATGAAGTGACCTGCAGGGAGGCAATCCAGGGCAGATGCAGAGGCG
>JAJIBD010015364.1:0-30784 GCA_021461705.1 Cryptotis parvus | reverse complement strand
CAGGGAACTCTGGGTCAGCATGAGTCATTGATTGGCGAGCAACGTCTGACTGGCCAGCACCGTCTGATTGGCCAGCACCATCTGACTGGCCAGCACCGTCTGATTGGTGAGCACCATCTGACTGGTCAGCACCATCTGACTGGTCAGCACCGTCTGATTGGCGAGCACCGTCTGACTGGCGAGCACCGTCCTGATTGGCGAGCACCGTCTGATTGGCGAGCACCGTCTGACTGGCGAGCACTGTCTGATTGACCAGCACCGTCTGATTGGCCAGCACCGTCTGATTGGCGAGCACCATCTGATTGGCGAGCACCGTCTGACTGGCGGAACACTGTCTGATTGACCAGCACCGTCTGATTGGCCAGCACCGTCTGATTGGCGAGCACCATCTGATCACACTCTAATGTTATGGGTAATGGTTACCGTTAGTATGTACACAGCTCAGAGCATGACTTAAAAATTACATCCAGAATGAAGTTCCAGATCCAGACCAGTGGCTGATCTAACACAGCCCCCTTGTCCTGAAACATGGCGCTGCACGTCACCTGTGAGGAGGTGGGGCATTTTCCAGGCCCTGGGGTGCTCTCAGCTCTGTGTGTCTGCCGAGGTGGCCACTGGGGAATTCACAGGGTCAAGCAGCAGGGGCGAGAGAGCTCAAGGGTTAGCTGGTGTGAGGTCCTTTTGGGGCCATATCAGAAACACTGCCCCACCCCAAAAGCACTTCCAGGAAAGCCTGAGTGGCCCCCAAGCCCTGCCGAATATAATTCTGGTGGTCCCCACACCAGAGGCCTGTGTACAGCTCCAGATCTTTGGGTGCCCTTTGGAACACAAGGCCAGTGGCCCGAGTATCACCAGGCATGGCTGCTGGAGTCCGGAGAGCCTAGATTGATTCCCTCTAGGAAGGAGAATGGATTGACCCTTGTGTGCAGAGCAGACTCAGGGAGGGTCGTGTCAGGGGTCGGCACAGTGCCTGGATGACTCTTTTCCTCGTGTCGGCTCCACTGATCTCACAGCTGCTGGCTGAAATGGCCGTAACATGGTTTGATAAAGAATGAAAACCAGATGCTGGCGAGGTGGTGCCCGGGATGGGTGAAGGCATTTGCTTTGCGTGTGTGGCACTCCTCACTCCCATCCTCAGCTCTTCATGGTCCCCACGTGCCATCAGGATGATCCCTGAGGACAGAGCCAGGAGCCCCCTAAAGACTGCTGGGTTCAGCCCCATAGCCCTCCCTCCCCTTAAAAAGAAAAACAAAATTCAAAACCAAACCAAACATAGGGAACTTGACGTTGGCATCTGCCTGCAAATAAAGATTCCCACTCGCTGGTCTGACAGCTGGAGCCGCGCCGTGAGGGTTTATCAGGCACATCCAGAAGGGCAAAGAGCCCCTAAGGGTTTGTTTTGTGCCAGTGTGGATGGAAGAAGTCACATTCTTCTACTTTGTGGTTTCTTATAAAAGCAAAACCAAAAAAATAAAACCCTAAAGCACCATAAATTATCTCTGCAGCTGAAAACTGTCTCATGTGGATCCCAAACGATCATTTTCATCTTTTCAGAACACTGTATAGAAAAGAAAACAACTTCATCAGTTTTTCCCCAGCTTTTGGTTCCTGAAAACACACACACACACACACACACACACACACACACACACACACACACACACACACACACACACACACAAGGGTTGCACAAGCGAATTGGCCACACTAATACATAGAAGAGTCCCAGGGCCCGGAACTGGCCTGCTTACTGGCTTTGACTGGACTTAGACGGAAGACGGAAGAGTCGATCAGGTCCCGAGGCAGCAGGAAGAATCACGTCAGCGGGGTGATAACGGTGCAGGAATGGAGCTGCAGAAGCGGCGCGGGCAGCCCGGGGCTCTCCGGTGTTGCTGCTCTCGGCATGAAACCCAATAGCATCCCAGGGGAAAGCCACGCAGCCACTACCTGTCGGCTGACAAGCTGCTTCCTCGTCATCCACTCGTTTACTTGGCCCCCCGCTGGCACCGCTCAGGAAGACGGGCACGGGCCCACTCAGTGTCTGATTTCTCTCCACAATGTGCGAGAGTGCCAGCAGGGCCTGCTGACCACAGGGCAAGGGGCCACCTCATGCAGGCAGGGATGCAATCCCATGTACTGTGTGTCCAGATACAAAAGGCCAATCGGGGAGACCAGCCTGTGTCACCCATCCCAACTCCCTTTTGGGATCTCCTGGGCAGCAAAATGGACTAAAACGTGAAGCTTTTAGCCATAAGATGCCTTTTCCCCACCTTGCTCTGGCCACTTCACAGATTCAAGTTGAGAATGCAGCCAACGATCCTTTCCACACCCAGCATAGGTTCTTAGCACGCCTGGATCCTTCCAGGCCCTCTCCTCCAGGAAGCCTTCCAGGACCGGCAGGAGGAGGCGGAATCTTCATGCTTGTCCTTGATGTCCTCATGACCCAAAGATGAGGAGTCCAGCTCCTAGAGCCAGGAAAAAAAAATTGCTTGGATCCGAAAGCACAGAGGGCCACGTGACATCTGGAAGTGTTCGGTAACGGGGGAGGAGAGGACAGCAAGTCGGCGCCAGATCTCCCAGCGTCCAGGCCACTCTGTCCCTGAGATGAGTTCCAAGGGCTGCAGAGCAAGCTGGCCTCCCCAGGCTCTCCCTCTGCAGCGTGGGCTGTGGGGCAGTGCTTGGGGAAGGTACTTAGTGCCGTGGGCAGCCAGCAATCCGCCAGCCCAGGGCTGGGAGTCACTCGGGACTCAGGGCAAGTCAAGGTCTGCATGGAGACATGTGGGGGGGAGGATCTGTCCCCTCCCCTCACTCTTATTAATTGCAATCCGGTCCAATCTCCCTCTCACTAAGCCTCCGCAGGCTCCGGGGGCTAGCTAACAAGAGGAATTTATGGCAAGGCTGTGTCATTATCAACGTCTTGCTTCTTGGGATGAAAAAAAAAAGCCACAAGTCAGGGAGCAGATGCCGACATCCGGAGATGCTCCCACTTATGGCTGTTCCTGGGCACAGCGGCAGTGAGGGTCCCTTCACACTCCCGAGTGTCCAGGTTGGACAGGAAGTTAGTTGTTTATGGCATGCATGAGCTCCAGCTAAACCCAGACAGCAGATCCGGGGTCACCAGTCACAGAGCTGTTAGCTTAACTCGCCAGGACCTACTGGGAGTTCTGGTGTTTTCTGCAGGGACCCAGGTTCAGCCCTTTTCCTGAGGCATTTCACAAAGGCCAGAGCAGAACCTAGCTGAGGATTGACTTGGGTCACGTGCCCTGTAGTAGCGGAGTCCCGTTGCCAGGGCAACTAGGATGCAGATCACTTTAAGTGTTTTAGCCTGGATTTCAGAGGCCAGCACCCCTAAGTCTGGGGGGACCATCCCTCCACACGCACCCACTGGAGGGGAGAGTGTTTGCTCTAAACTGCCTCACCAGAATGGGGGGGAGGCCTAAAGAAGGGGAATTTGTCATTTTGTTCAAAGCCACGTTTTTGGTGTGGTTTTAGGACCACACCTAGCAGTGCTCAGGGCTTACTCCTGTCTCTGCATTCAGGGATCACTCGGGATGGAGGTTCAGGGGAATATCTGGGGGTGCCAGGGATGAATCTGGGGAAACCGTATGAATAGCAAACACCTAACCCGTTCTACTATCTTGGTATTTTGAGTATCTAAAATAGAGCCTAAGATTAAAACTCATCATTGAATATACACAAAGAGACTTAAGTGATAAACTCTAAATATCTGCAGGGCTAGCCACAATGTGTAAAATAAGAGGGAGAGAGATGCAGAGACAGACAGAGAGAGAGAGAGAGAGAGAGAGAGAGAGAGAGAGAGAGAGAGAGAGAGAGGGAAGCGGGGGTACCTGCTATTGAGGCAGCCTGGGGGGTGGGCGGGGGGGGTGGGGTACATTTGTGGTGGAAATGGGGCACTGGTGGAGGGATGGGTGCTGGAATGCTGTATTACCAAGAACCAATTATGAACACCTTTGTAATTGTATGTCTCACAGTGGTATAATAAAAAAATTAAAAAAAAATAAAATAGAGCCTAGGGCCGGAGTGATAGCCCAGCAGGTAGGGCATTTGCCTTGCACGTGGCCGGCCCATGCCAACCCGGGTTAGATCCCCAGCATCCCATATGGTACCCCGAGCACCGCCAGGAGTAATTCCTGAGCACAGAGCCAGGAGTAACCCCTGAGCATTGCCAGGTGTGACCCCCAAAAAAAAAAGCAAAAAAAAAATAGAGCCTATACACAGAAGAAGGTCCTTTTAATATCTGTGGGCTAAATCCTGAGAAGGCTTTTCCGAGTTTTCTTGAAGCAGTCTCCTTCAAAACAGGCTGCGCTTCATCACTGCCAATACTCCGTGAAGCCACCTTGAAACAAAGGTCAAGGCAATGTTCATCCCCAAGATCATCATTCTGCGTTGTTGGAAAAACATATTTGGAATCACTGACCCGTGGTCTCAGAGGGGCCCTCACGCTGATGATTTGACCTCTCTTGGTAGCTCAAGTGCTGGACCTTGTCAAGTCATTCTTAGAGGAATTCTGGTTGGCCTGCTATACAAAATGACTGTCCCTCTCCTTGTGAAATTGGGTTCCTGGACATGAGAGAAGCCAGTGGAAGCCAGTGTCTCACAGCTCCTACAGGACAAAGCCAGTTCCCAGAAGGTCCCTCCCTCCGAGTGAAATGCAAGGACTAGGAGGTTGTTCTCTGAGCAATCCTGCTGGACTCCAGTCCCTTCTGGGGCTTAGGGGGCCCATTTATTAGAAGCAGGTTGGGTGCAGGGATCCCAGCCTTCAGCTCCTGTTTGCCGTCTGCTCCCACAGAAGAGGCCGGCAGTGCGGCTTAAGTGAATTCACTTCACTAGTGAATTGAATAAGACAGTGAATCCTCTTCACTGGGATTTGTCCGTTCAGTGTCATGACTGTCTCTTCCAGGATAAGGATTGAAATGCCCTGGAAAGGCTTGGACCTGCAGAAGAGCCTCCCACCTGTCACCATTGGCACACTTCATGTGCTAAAGCCTTTAACCAGCCTATTCTTCTGGCAAGCAACAGAAATGGGTTGTGGCCAAGCTTATCCAAACAGGAATCTGTAAAAGGGGTAGAAAGGCAGAGTGGGGGGACTAGACAGTGGAAGGGCACAAGATCAGGGTCAACTCTGGGTCCAGGGAGCCATGGTTCTTGGGGAATCTCTTTGGCGGCTCATACTTCAGGGGCACTGACTTAATTTTTCTTGTTTTTGTGCCTATCAGCTCAAACCTGAGCTTGAACTTCGTGGCCAGAGAGTCTTGACTTTGGTTGGCCGTCATGATGGTGACAAAGCAAAAGTCCTCTAAGAAATCTGAGGTTCTGTAACAGGATATTGGGGAACATGCCTTGGTCTGAGCCAGCCCCAGAAGCCCCGTGTAGCAAACATTTCACTCCACATAGAAGCCTCGTAGCCTCTTAGGGTGGACCTAACACTGAGTAGAGCTTCAGGAAAGGTTGACCTTGTCCAGCTTACTTTCACCTCTGCTTTCCATGCTTGGGCAGCTATGACCTTCCTTCCCTTCATCCTTCCACGCTGTGTTTGTGCTGCAAACACCCCAATGAGCCCACCTTGTTCAAACTGGTTCTATGTTTTTGCTTTGTCAAGTTGCAATTGTCAAAATGAATTCTGCTTCCTTTGTGGCCAGTTGAGTTCTTTTCCAAGAATCTGGGAAGATACTTGAATAAATAATGGGGGCTTATGTTCAAGGGGAGAAAGACTCATATGAGCCAACTTTTATCTCTGAAATGTGGGGCCGAAACTTCACTTACATTTATTAGTATCAGAAATTAGAAATATGGCATGAAGATCATCATGAAATCTCTTAAGAAAACATTTGCTTGCAATTCATCTAAGAGTGAATGTCCAAGGAATTCACGTCTCAACAACACCATCAAAAACAGCGAGAAGATGACCAGGACGCTTTACCAAAGACATCCAGATGGCCACTTGGCACGTGAAAAAAATGCTTGTTGTATCTTCTTATTAAAGAAACACAACCCAAAATGACAATGAACTATCGTGTCCCATCTGTGCGAATGGCCCACATCAAAAAGGCCCAAGACAATCAGCACCGGCAGGACATGAAGACAAAGGAACCCACTTCCACTGTTGCTAGGAGGGAAAGCGGACTCAGCCTGCTTGGAAGACAGCATAGAGATGACGCAAAAACCTCCAAATACATCTACCAGGTGACCCCAACTTTCTCTTCCAGTCACTCGCCAAAGAACACAAAAACACTCTTTTTTGTGTGTGTTTGCCAAGATGTGCACAACCTATGTTCTACATAGTGCAATTTGCTATCCCCCATCCTGGGAACAGCCCAGCCACAGACGACTGGACAAAGGCGAGGTCATATATACACAAGAGAACACTACTCAGCTCTCAGAAAAAGAAGAGCGACGTGGTCTTTTGCTACAGTGTGGACAGTAGTGGAGGGGGTCAAGTCAGCAAAAATAAGTGAGAAGGAGAAAGACAAACACCGGGTAATCTCACTTTTTTGTGGGGTGCAGAGAAATAAAGCCAGGAAAAGTCAAGCGCAAGCAAACTCAGCCTCAAAATTGAGGTCACCAGGATGGGTGGAGAGGGAGTAAAATTGCATGGAAGGGGGCAGCTGGGAGGAGGGATGCGGGGCCTTGGGGTATGGGAGACACGCACCATGAAGGATGGGAATTGTTTTCCTGGAACAAACCCAGTGTCGTAGACCAGCATTCCCCCGACAAAGAATCATGGGACTCTGGTGTCAGGGGTGAAGGACATTTGGCAGATCCTTCTCTGTACAGGAACAGGACTGTGGCTTCCGGGGACTGTGGGTAACGGGGAAACATTTGACACCTCTGGCATGTTAGAGATTAGCGCCAGAAATTACTACTCTCCCTGAATTTTCTTTCGATATTATTACAGATAACTCAAAGGTTACTGGGAAATTCTGAAGCGATTGCATCTAACTCAGCGATTATCTTGCAGAATTCTCTGCTTTCATGCAGCACATAGGACAGTTCTTTAAGCCTATTTTGAATAAGCTTCTCAAAAGCTATTCGGTCCGTAATTAATGAGAAAGAGCGTGACAACTGCCCGTCCTCTGGTCCTTGAGGAGATGTCCTTTGCTGAGGTTACGTGCTCACACATATGTGCATACACACGCACACATACCCCCCACACACACACACACACCATTTCTGAGCTGTTTGGATCTTCTTCTTCTAAACCAAGTAGCTGCCACTACAATGAAACAGCAGGTCTTACCGCAAACACCTATTCCTGCCATAACATCTGGAATCAATATTGTGAATTTTCCCCAGCAAGCATTAGCCCCCCTCCTCCCTCTTCCCGGTTTCTCCAGTGGGCACTGGGGAACCTAACACTGTATTTTTCATAACCCGTGGCCAGTTTCTAAAGTCAGAGCTGAGCTAGAAGGAACAGCCTGGAGAAGAACTGGGCGGTGCCCGTGTCAGCCCCTTTGGTCTTCCAGAACCTTTAGGAAAGCTCTTCTGTGTTCAGGGAAATTTCTCTCCTGGCGTGAGTGCATATCTAGAGTCTGTTTTCCTGCCTTCCTTGCAGCTGGAAAAGATGGATACAGGGAACAAGGAGATGGCAGCAGATAAAGAGCCTTTTGGGGCTGGAGCGATAACACAGCGGGGAGGGCGTTTGCCTTGTACGCGGCTGACCCGGGTTCAATCCCTGACATCCCATATGGTTCCCCGAGCACCGCCAGAAATAATTCCTGAGTGCAGAGCAAGGAGTAACCCCTGAGCATTGCTGGGTGTGACCCAAAAAGCAAAAATAAATAAATAGATAGATAGATAGATAGATAGATAGATAGATAGATAGATAGATAGATAGGTAGGTAGGTAGGTAGGTAGATAGATAGATAGATAGATAGATAGATAGATAGATAGATAGAGAGAGAGAGAGAGAGAGAGAGAGAGAGCCTTCTGGCGGAAAGAAACTTGTTCAGCAAGACTCACAGCCCCCAGAAGAGACCGGGGACTGGATAGAGGTGCTGACCTTGTTCCAGTGTCATTGGGGGTGATCTTCTGGGTCAAGCCTGTGCCGTGAACCTGCCTTGTTCCTGTGTAGAGCCTCCATGCTGGGTTCTTGGCTTTATGGGGACCCTGGGGCCAAAATGTCATTCCTGTTTGTTTTGATTTTGGGGCCATATGCATCCATGGTTGGGGTTTACTTCTGGCTCTGCACTCAGGACACTTCTGGCAGGGGTTGGGGGGGCCATGTGGGGGTGCTAAGGATAGGCCCCAGGCCAGCAACACCCAGGTAAGCACCCTATTTGCTGTCTGTCTATCTATCCCTAAATCATTCCTCTTTCGGACTTAAGCTGAAAGAGGGGTTCAGGACACGCCACTCCAGGTAGGCTGCTCTGGCCCTTTGACCACTCTGTGCTGAAGGTTCTTGAGAAATGGCAGGGGTGGGAAGGCGTCGCTGACCGCCAACTTTCTGACCTCCAAGCAGGTCATGGTCTTTCTAGCGAGAGCAAGTTCTGTTTCCTGTACCTGGGAGGGAGGAACATTCTCAGTGCTGGAGACTCAGAGTGGAGCCAAACAGGACCTGAAGAAGCAAACCTACCCAGATAAACACATTTGCCCCAAACTGCCCCTGTTTATTTATTTTTTGGGGCCTCCCAAATAGTGCTCGGGGCCATCCCTAGAGATCCTTAGTCAACCAGGCTGCATGGCTCAGCGCTTGGGCCCGTTCAGTGCAGCGCCGTTCATGGCGGGCCACCAAGGCCAGCCCTGAGACGATGAAGGGCCTGTTAGGTGCCAGGGATCAGACCCAGCGTCTCACACATGCAGGCACCTGACCCACACCACTGCACTGTCTCCCTGGCCCCAAATCCCCGCTTTGTTACCATCCCACAATTCCTTACCCCTGAGCCCAAGCCGATTTGTCTTGTTGCGCCCCTGCCACGGTTCATTCTTCATTGAAAACAACCAAGAATGTGGCTCAGCTACAGAGCACAAGCCTCGCAAGTGTGAGCCTTGGGATCAGTCTCTGGTACCTCATAATCACTGTCACTGTCACTGTATCACTGTCTTCCCGTTCATCATCGATTTCCTCGAAGCGGGCCCCAGTAACATCTCCATATGTCCTGTCTCATGCTAGTAGAGCCCAAGGCATCTGCTTGCTCCAGGAACATAAAGAGCCTCAATCCATTCTGGAATGAGGTCTATAATTGTTACTGGTATTTGGCATATATATATATATATATATATATATATATATATCAAACAACACGGGTAGCTTGCCAGGCTCTGCCGTGCAGGTAGCATACTCTTGTAGGCATCTCTAAGTCCGGCATTTATTGATGAACCGCGCCAAGCGGCCACCGAGCCGGGCGCTGATAGGCTGGTCTGCTGGGTGGAGGTCTGATGAGAGAGAAGTCTGGATGTGGAAAATGGAGGCCTTCATGGAGTGGGGGGGTCGTCTGGCTTGTTGCGAGGCTCTGCTGGGATGGTGGGCCAGGGCTAGAACCTCATAATCACATAACAATGAAATGGGAGACTTTCCATGTCTGCTTTGGGTCTATTGGCTTCTGTGGGGCTGTAGGTTCCCTATGAAGACCCCCCTATGCATTTTGAGCTCTTCAGCAACTTTCATAGACTTCTCTCTTACATGTTTGGATGTATGGACTTCATTCTCCTGGCACAGAATTCTCTCTTCAAGTCCAACCCTGGCCCTTTCAGCCAGAGTAATCGGGGCTTAGGGATCCAGAGCTCCTGGGGTCAGGGATGGCTGGGGAGAGGGCTAGGAATTCCTTCCCCTGAATGTGTTCTAGAATTGCTTTAAGTTTTCCTGGGATGAGCAAGATCCACAGATCACTTAGCTGACCACATTCATAAACTTTCACTCTGTTTCACACGCAGCACCTCAACTCTGATTATTTTTGAAGTTCCATCCAGCTCTTTGATTTCCTGATTCTATGATGCTTCTTAACAAATGCAAATAATTGAAGGTTAGCTGGAGGCTGACTTGTATCAATCTTAGGAAAAGAACAATGAAATCTCCAGGGTTCGGCCTACCCACCAACTGGCATGCCAGCAGGGGTAGCAAATTAAAATATATGTATTCAAAAGTGAGATGATCAGGAAATGACTCCTGGGAAGAGCTTCCTTGTTATTGGCTTCAAAGAAAGATTTGTTAGCCTTGTGAAATGAAAATGACACATTATAACTCTGCGTTTCTCATGCAAATAGAAGAATGGCAAGAATATCTGCCATTTCTGCTCACGGAAGGGCTCACTGGAAACAGAAGATACACAGACACTGTCACATCAGGAGGTGGTTTATTATAGGTGACTGAAAAATAGGCATGAAGGTTCCCGGGGCTTGCTGTGGCTATATAGTACAACTCCCCAGCTCCTCCTCGGATCATATACAGCTTTATTTTTCTGATGGTGAATGAAATCTAGAGGCACGTAGTTTGGGGCTCGAGTGATGACTCCACAGTGATAGCAGAGATAAGGCTCTCTCTGGCTTTTTCCACTTCATGATGCCAACATAGCTGCCAGAGCTCCAGCCAACACAACTTCTAATAACTTCAGTCTATGTCACATAACACAGATGTTCCAGGAATATTTTTTTTTAAGTGGGACCACAACCTTTTCAAATTACATTAGGATTCAGTGGAAGAAAGGTCGTTGAACAGGAGTCTGACAAATCTGACTATGTGTAGCTACACACAGACTTAGGCATATTTCTTTGGTTTGGTTTATGAGTCACACCCATCGGTGCTCAGAGGTTACTCCTGGCTCTGTGCTCAGAGGTCACTCCTGGTCATGCCTAGGGGACCATAATAGTGTCCTGGGGATGACACCAGGGTTGGTAACATGAAAGGCAAGTGCTTGTGTCCTTGCATTCTCTCTCCCTGTCTGGGATTTAGACTTTTCCTTTCTCCTTGCCTGTATCCCCAAAATCATCCATTAAAGCAAAGTGGCAAAACTTCTATACAACTGCCATTTCTCCTCCCATCCCCTCAAGGTTGATGGCGAATAGGGTTGGGTTGGAGACTCCCTGATACCTAAGTCAGAAACAGTGCAGAAATTGCCACACAGAGCTGCCTTGTGAGAGAAAACCTTATAAGCCAAGCACCTCCATTTAAAGATAATGGCAGCCTCCAATACAAACTATTGTGTTTTTATATTTTCTGAATAGAGATGCCTTTAAATCACTCAAATGAACTGTGCTAATTGGCTGCAATTTTTTCAAAATCAACACTAAATGTGAAATTGTTTTCCTTGACTGCCCAATAGTCGGTTTACCTAAGAATGAAAAATTTTTTTTCTTCCAAGATTCAACAGGATAAAATCAATTTATCTCATCAATTTCCAAAGAGCTTTCAGAAGAGCAATTTCAGAGTTCAGAAACCCAGTTTAAGCTAGAGGAAAATTATTTTTTTTAAATGGTCTTGAGGGGCTGGAGATCTAGTGGAGTGGGTCGGTGTTTGCCTTGCACACTGCAGGTCCAGGCTTGATCCCCAGCACCCCAAGGTTCCTGAGCCCCACTACGTGTGTTCCCTGAGTGCAGAGCCAGAAGCAACTCCTGAGCATCACCAGGTATGGCCCCAAAACAAAGAAGTGACCTTGTACAAAGTAGCCTTTCATGGATGTTCAGGTCTGTGGATTCTAATATAGATGTAGGAGTCTACCCCCCATAACCAGGATACAAAACAGGCTTTGCTTGTTTGTTTTTGAGGGCCACATCCAGTGGTTCTCAGGGCTTACTCCTGGCTAGGTGCTCAGGGATCACCCTAGAGGGCTCAGAGGACCACACGGGGTGCTGAGGATTGAACTGGAGCTTGTCGCGTGCAAGGCGAGCACCCTACCCGCTGTAGTGTCTCTCCAGTCACATGCAACAGTTCAAACGACATCAGCACGTTCTTTGTGTGACCCCCACTGGAGCTAGTGCCAGTTTTCTCTCTAGCTGCTGCCAACTGTGGATGAGCCTAGTCCCCATCCTTTGCATTTCAAGCAGGTCCTGCAAAGTTCTCACTAGTAGGTTTGACCTTGTGTCTGTTGCTTAGCTAGCAATGAATCAGAGAGCCAGCCAGGTGATGGCAGGGATCAATAATCTGATTCCTTGTGCTGCTGAATTGTATTCTGTGGGTGCATGCACCCCATTTTTGTTTTGTTTCTTTAGTCCATTCACTAGGTGGTTGCTGCTAGAACTGTTTCCTTCTCTTGGCTCTGAAGAACGATGCTGCCGTGACGTCCGCCTCACCTCCACGGGTGGACAGAAGTTCTTTGTTGTTGGCTTGGGACTACTGGGTAGGGGGTGATTCCTGAAGCACACAGGGTGGGGGAGGGGGTGCCTTGCTAATAAAAATTGTGTGTGTCTGTGCATTTTGGGGGGAAGGTGGGCAGGGTCTAAACTGAACCCAGTCAGAATTTTTTTCAATGAGATAAAGTCAGTTTTGGTGGTTTTATACCTGTTTATTGCCAACCTTATACTTTTTAATAGCTCCCTCTCTATAGGAACAAAGCCATTAGCCTTCTTTCCATTTATTTTGTTGTGGTTAAGGCATATTGACCAGCCTTTCATGTAGAACAATTTTTCTCTTTTCTTGCCCTAATTCTTTTTTATTTATATTTTATTACATACTATATTTTATTACATATTATATTTTATTACATATTATATATTTTTTATAAATTTTTTTTATTACACCACCATGAGATATACAGTTACAAAGATGTTCATGTCTGGGTTTGATCTTACAGTGTCTCAACACCCATCCCTCCATCAGTGCCCATTTCCCACCACCAATGTCCCCAATTCCCTCCCCCTCCCCCCTAGCCTGCCCCTATGGCAGATTCTTTGTCTCTTCTCTCTCTCTCTCTCTCTCTCTCTCTCTCTCTCTCTCTCTCTTCCTTCTCTTATACACTATGGATTACAATACATACATTTAGAGGTTATGTATATCTTTTTGCCTGTATTCAATGCTCAGTTCTAGGCTGGTATTATCACTTTCAACAATTATTAGTACACTATTCCCTTCTCTGTCTTACTTAACCTCTGACTCCCACACGTTTGTGGTAGATTCCACCTTTGATAAGACCTCCTGATCCATATTTTGCCTGACCTTGGATATTGGTTTCATTATATGCATATATTTATATCATGCAAACAAATGCAGTCATTCTATATCTGTCTTTTCCCCTCTGGCTAATTTCACTCATCATGATCCTCTCCATTTCCGTCCATTTATAGGCAAATTTCATAACTTCATTTTTCCTAACAGCTGCATAGTATTCCATTGTGTAGATGTAACAAAGTTTCTTTATCCAGTCATCAGTTCTAGGGCATTCTGGTTGTTTCCAGATTCTGGCTATTGTGAATAGTATCACTTCACTTGTATCACTTGTCTTCCCGTTGTTCATCGATTTACTTGAGCGGGCACCAGTGACATCTCTATACATCCTGTCACATGCTAGTGTAGTCCAAGGGCATCCATCGCTGCAGGGACATAAAGAGCCTCAAACCATTCCTTCAGGTCATGGGAATGAGGTCTATAATTGTTGCCTTTTTTTTTGGAATATCAAAAACGACATGAATGGGGCGGAGCGATAGCCCAGCGGGCAGGGCATTTGCCTTTCACGCAGTCGGCCCATGCCAGTTTGGGTTCGATCCCCGGCATCCCATATGGTCCCCCGAGCACTGCCAGGAGTAATTCCTGAGTGCAGAGCCAGGAGTAACCCCTGAGCATTGCCGGTGTGACCCAAAAAAAAAAAGCAAAAAAAAAAAAAATGACACGAATAGCTTGCCAGTCTCTGCCGTGCCAGTGGGATACTCTTGTAGTCGCCTCTCATCTCGTGCATTTATTGATGAACCATGCGATGAATTCACTATTGTGAATAGTGCTGCTATGAAAATAAAAGTCTTGCCCTAATTCTTAATGGATTTAAGACAATAGAACCACAGGACATGCATAAGAGCCATCATCTAGCTAAAAAAATCCCACCAGTGGCACCGAGCACCCAGCAGTTGGTTTTTCCACCATGGACTATTTCAATTTCTAAACTTAGGTCTCCTTTGCCATGCCGTCAAGCCCCCTACCTGTGTCAGCACTTTCTTTTCTCTCTCGGCAGGTAATGGAGCCGCAGCTCCTGGTTTGCTGAGCTCAGCACTCTCCCCTCCCATAACTGTTCGACTCTTTTTCCCCCGTTTTCTTTTTTTCCTTTTTTGGCCTAGAGGAACAAGAGAACAAATACTCTTTGAGGGTTAGTTCAGAGGAAGTTTGTGGACCTTCAGTCTGTTTCTTTGCAGGCTCGGATGGTTGAGGGTATTAATCGCGTTGGGGATGGCGTGTTGCATACAGACGGTGCCCACGGCTCCAAGGCCTCACAGCCACGGTTCCTCCCTCCCGCGCTAGCAGTGTGGCTGCGGGGGATTTTGTTGGTTACAGTCCCTCAGTGACTCAGTCTAACAGAACCGAGTACGTGCCCTGGGAACGCCACAGCAGGGGAAGGCAGCAAAGGGCCCACCCTCCAGCTCGGCTGCAGGCACACACCTGTCAGTTTTTCTTGGATTTCCTCCATGATCTCATGACTTTGTGCAACGGCGGCAGGTGGGAAGAGCGGATCTTCCCGTGGGGAGCTCGTGAGCTCTAGCTATGTTCGTCAAAAGCACGGGGTGTGCAAGAAGAAGATGGTCCTTCATAGCTTTGCTCAAGAGCTGGTTTTCTTTCTGCTCTTTGGACAGCAGCGAGTCCCTGGATCTCTGTGTGGCTGGACAGACAGCCGCATCACCTGCATAGAGTTGGGCACATCTTTACGCTCGGTATCGCCGTGACCTCGCTCTGGTCTGCAGGAAGGCATCAGCAGACATTCCTGGGCTCAGGCCAGATGAGTCGTTTGTCTGTTTCCTCATCTCCATGGAGTCCCGATCTCTGCCAGAACCCTGCAGCCATCCCAGTCAGGGAGCTGTGCCAGGGGCCGACTCCACCGAGCGAGGTGCCCGGCCGCCCCTCCGCAACCCCATGGAGCCCATCTTCATGGAGGCGGCACCAGCAAGGCGAGGCGCCAGGGACAATGCCAGCTGGAACCTGATAAGTCCCACTTGGGCCTGTGCCCAGATCAACTTTTCATCACCCTGGCAATGGGCTGGGCTTGGGACGGTTCAATCTCCACTGACAGCCTCAGGCACCCCTTTGTCAGGACTGGATAGGATTGTTGTAGCCTGCTGCTGGGGGGGCACCCCACCCTGGGCTGTGGGAAGATTAGAGAAGGTGAAAAAGCCACTTGAAAATGTCAGGTTTCTATGGGGGATTAGGAGGCACTCACTGCTGGCTGACCCTGATCTCTCCTACCCTAAAGGAAGCCCAAAAAGGTGAAGCAAATTCTCCCCCTACCTGCAGCATCTCAGTGGTGCTGGAGCCCGTGATGCCCTAACTGATGGTTTGGTGTTTGAAAGGGGCAGTTCAGAGGGGCTAGGGGGTAGCCTGCTGCTGACCATTGGGTGATAAGAAGAAAGAAGACTGGGAGGGAGAGAAGAGGAAGGAGAGAGAGGGAAAGAGAATGCGTGGGACTGAGACAGAGAGAGGAGGAGGAGAGAGAGGGAGAGATGGAAAGGGCAGAGGGAGAGCAAGAGAGGAGGGGGGAGGAGAGGGAAGGGAGTGAGGAGAGAAAGGAGGGAGAGAGAGGAGAGGAGAAAGGTGAGGGGCTGTTGTGGGGGAGAGAAATCCCCCTCCCCACAGCCTGGTGGTGGAGACTGAGGACTCCTCCTCCTCCTCCTCCCTCCTCTTCCTCCTCCTCCTTGGAGCACTTCCCAGGGGTGAGCCAACCAGAACAGGGCCCCAGCCAGAGCCTCTCCCCCCCGAGGAGCAAGGGAGGCCGGCTCCCTCCTGGTGATGCAGCCATGATTCAGGAGCATTGGGTGGGACCCCAAGACCCCCAGCTATTAGCCTGGTTTCTGGGGCTGGGTACACCCCTCTTCCTTTCCCCATCTTAACTTTCAAAAATGTGTCTCCTTCCCTCTTTGCCTTGAAAGATCGTGTTTGCTTCTCCCCTTGTAATGTGACCGTTTTTCAAAATATTAGCGGCCCAATTTCAGGTTAGAAGCATTAGACATGATCGCGGGTCCAGCTCCCCCCCCCCCCCCACCACCAACTTTCCCAAGCCTCCCACTCTTTCAACTGCGGGGCCTGCCAGAGCGGGGCCGGGGTGCAGGTCCTTTAATTACAATTCCCTGACCCTGCACCCGCCTCCCCGAGACACCATTTCCAGTAAAGCGTGGCTTTGACACGGGATCTTTCTTTATTCAAATTGTCTCCGACTCGATGTGCTCTGGATCATTTGGGTGTTACAAATAATCCCAGAGATAATGCGATCCAGATGCAATATTAAATATGGTCCAACCCTCGTCAAAATAATGGACAGGATCAGAAATATTTTGAAAAATGGTCAAATTACAAGGGAGAAATGAACAGGACCTTTCAAGGCACAGAGGGAAGGAGACGCATTTTTTGAAAGTCAAGAAAAACTTGGTGGATGTTTTTTACAGGAGAGCAGCGGTGATTAGGCTGCTTAGATATTTCACTTTAATTAAAATCATGTCAAAGAATGAAGCAACCATGCTGTCGCACAAGTCCCAAACGGCCCCTACCCTGTCGTCTGTACACCGTGGCCATATTGTTCTCTTGACTTGGATGCTGGTTTTCTTTTTTGTCTCTTTTATTTATTTATTTGTTTGTTTGTCACACCCGCGATGCTCAGGGGTTCCTCCTGGCTCTGCACTCAGAATTTCTCCTGGTGGTGCTGGGGGACCATATGGGATGCTGGGGATCAAACCCCAGTGGGTTGTGTGCAAGGCAAAAAGCCCTCCCTGCTGTGCTTGCGCTCTGGTCCACTCTTTTTTTCTCTTTAAACCAAAGTGTTGAAGTCTTTGAAACTTCTCAAGGTTTTCACTTGCATTATTAAAAGCTAACTCTCTCTTTGGTGATAAGTCTCTGCAAAGAGACAGCATTCCCATGGATTCACAAAAACAAAGGAGGGGAGGGTAGGAGGTGGGGAGGGGGGAGGGCTAGGAGGTGGGGAGGGGAGGGCTAGGAGGTGGGGAGGGAGAGGGCTAGGAGGTGGGGAGGAGGGAGGGCTAGGAGGTGGGGGAGGGGAGGGCTAGGAGGTGGGGGAGGGGAGGGCTAGGAGGTGGGGGAGGGAAACCCCAACCTTCCATCTTTGATTTTGATCTTTTGAACCGCGCCCAGCTGCGGGTGGGGCCGGCAGGGTCAGATTTGGGGGGGGTGTCTGTGGGTGGGCTGCGCCTGTGTCCCGGATCCCCAGCGTTGGAGACTAGAGAATCACCTGGAGACTGTCCCAGGTGAAACCAAGGCGAGCATTGCTGTGCATATTTTGCTTGGAGATGAGCAGCGAGGGTGCGAGGTGAAGGCTCCGTCTAGGAGAGCGCGGGAGACTCTCATCTACCTGCCGGGCTCCTGTGTGAGCAGCAGCTGCTTTTCTGCCTAGTGCCCGATGCCAACTCAGGGTGTGGGGGGGCCCTACCCGCGCCATCCCCCACCCCAATCTTGGTCCTGTGGGGTTCATGTGCACATGAGGGATGTGAGGGATGTTAGCCGCATCCCTAGGGCTTTGCTCCTGGATCCTGCTGTCCCCAGCCCAGCCCTGCGCCTGTGAAGCCAGGACATCCCTCTGACATTCTCTGTGTCCACCAGGATATCCTTCGGCTGGGTTTCTGGTCCTGCCAGAGCTTGGCACAGCCGTTTGGGGGACCCTGGGAGGGAGTCAGCCTCTTCCAGGCCCAAGCCCGCTGTGGAAGGGGCTCCCGCGGGTCGCCCTGTCCCCTCACCCCAGGAGGTGCCGTCTTCCCCACCAGCAGCTTGTGGAGGGGTGGCCCTGCTCCCCTCACACCACCCGTGACAGCCCCTCACTTCTCAGCTCTGCGCTCCCCAGCTTCCGACTGTTTCCTTTCTCTCCCCTCCTCTCTCATCCCTAGCCCCCTTGGCCCCTTCCCTCTCTTCTGCTCCTTCTCTCTCCTCCTGCTCTCCCCTCTCTAACCTCTTCTCTCTCCCTCTCTCTCTCTCTCTCTCTCTCTCTCTCTCTCTCTCTCTCTCTCTCTCTCTTCTCTCTCCCCCTCCCTTCCCTCCTCTCCTCTCTGCACTTCTGTCTTCGAGTGTTATTTGCATAAAACCATTACCAAGGGGGCAAAGTGACATTTCTCCATGGGCCTAGGTCCAAGCCTTTGACACTCTGAGCCGCTCTCCCGGAAAGGGCTGGACACTGTGAATTGAGGTTCCGCCGTGGAGCCCGGCTATTTGCATGGAGGGACCAAACACATTAGGGTTGAAACAGATTCCATCCCCAAACGGCTAAGATAAAAAAGCAGCTGCCAATTAGGTTTGAAACGGACAGCCCTGTCCTTAGCGTTTTCACAGTGACAAGCGAATGTGTCCTCAGCAGCTCACAGACCTACTTTGCTTTCATAACTGCGGAGGGAGATGAATAAAGGCCGAGCCCTTCCACAGCCCGGGACCAGCCTCTGTTTAATACCTGACGACTCTTGATTAAGCCCCAATTCACACTTTGGCTTTAAGAAACCTTTAAACGCCTGCGTCTTTTGGGTGTATTAATGAATCTTGCATTTCCTTTCCTTTGAAAGAAAGGACATTAATGATGATATTATTGCTTGTTAATTCCTAATAGTGGTTCCGAGAACGGATTAGAAGAGACTCTTCAGTGGGGGCAGCTCCCGCTGCTTCCCGCACAACAGGAGAAATATTTGCAAAGTCAAGTCAGATAATGGTGAGGAAACTGGTGAACTTTTGATTCATCACACTCAGGAGCAACGTGACCCTCAGCAAAGCGCCGAAGGGCCCTGCAGCCGCCCTGGACCCACTCCCGCCCGTCGGTCTGGAAAGACCCGGCTGTGCCACAGTAACAGCCGCCCCTAATCCCAGTCATGTCGCCACCAAGATTTGCTTCTCATCAAAATCAACAGCCTGTGCAGGGCCCTGCGTTAGAAGAACTGTCCCCCTTTCTGGGTCCACCTCTGAGTTCTGACTAGCCCCAGAGAAGGCCCGACCCTACTCCTGCTCCTCAGGAAAGGCTTTGTCTAGAGCGGCCATGGTGGATCTTTCCCTCCGCTGCAATAGGGGTGGGGCAGGGCCCCCCCTCAGGTCTCCCAGAGGTGGGGAGAGCCAGAACAGTGTAGACACATGGAATTTCTTTCACTTCCTCATTCTTAGGCAGTAGCTCCCTGAGGACGTTCCTGTCCACACAATTCCAGAACTTGGGTTCATTCAAAACAGGGAACAAATGCGTTTTTCTCTTGGAAAGACTCAGCAATCAAGTCTCCCTTTTGCCCCTGACTTAAGGTGGCTCCGTGTCTGCTCACGGACGGCCTGGCACACAGCCGGTCTCATGGGTGTTTGGGGAGGAAGGGAAGGAAGGAAGGAAGGAAGGAAGGAAGGAAGGAAGGAAGGAAGGAAGGAAGGAAGGAAGGAAGGAAGGAAGGAAGGGAGGGAGGGAGGGAGGGAGGGAGGGAGGGAGGAGGGAGGGAGGGGAGGGAGGGAGGGAGGAGGGAGGGAGGAGGGAGGGAGGGGAAGGGAGGGAAGGGGGGAAGGGAGGGAGGGACGAGGCCATGGCCAGGACACTGACAACGCAGAGCGAAGCCTGGGCAGCTGTGAGAAGAGGCTCCCGCCCTGTGTCCCCCTTCGCTCTGTGAGCTGGAACAGGACTCAGCCCCCAGGCATTTCGTGTAACAGGGGAAGACCAAGTCAGCTGGTGTCAGACTTCACTTGATCACTTGAATCCCGTTATTCATCGATTTGCTCGAGCGGGCACCAGTAACATTTCCATTGGACCCTATCACGTGCCAATGTAGCCCAATGGCATCTGGTTGATTCAGGAATATGAAGAGCCTCAAACCGTTCCTTCAGGGTCTTGACAAGGAAGTCTGACCATCTTGTAGGTGGGCGGCCACGTGATCTTTTGACATCCCTTGGGATCCAGTCGGTAACGGCTCTAGCCCAGCGGTTGTCTCCAAATCGCATTACATGTCCAGCCCATCTGATTTTCGATGCCTTGGCAAACGAGACAGTGTCCCTGATTCTGGAATAGCGGCGGAGGTCAGAACTACAGATTCCTTCTCTCACTTGAGTGTGAGAAGGAACAACAGTCTCCAGGTGGATACGCTTTTTGGTGTCTCATATTTTAAAAAACATCTTAATTAACATATTTTTTTAATTTCCTTCACCCTTTCTGCTCCCAAGCAAATCTTCACCTCGCACCCTCTCTGCTCATCTCGAAGAAGCAAAATATGCACAGCTATTTTGCTGGTGTCAGACACCAGGAGAAAAATGGAACTTTCTATCAGGAAAGTGGGATGAAGAAGGACGGTCAGCTCGCTTATTGCTCAGGGCAACTGGATGACACACGTTTTCTACACATTCCAGGCACCAGGAAACAGGTGCCTAGCATGGCTAAAAACAAGGTCTTGCCTATGTGAGCTCAGCTAGTCACGTCAGAATCATGCCAACCATATGCCTTCCGGGGTTCGACAGCATGCGGAGCGTCTATCTAGAGTAGACCGAGAATAAAACTGGGGTGATAATCTCCCTGCAGTCAAATACCCAAGTGTCACCTTTTTGAGGGGCCTCCCAAGCTCAGGGGCCATTTCTGGTGATATTCCGCCAAGCAGGCCCAACCATTCAATGCTTGGGTCCTGTCAAGTGATGTCACTCAGGCCCAACAGTGCGGGGGGCTACCAGAGCGGTACCCAGCAGGCTCAGGGCCACGTAGAAGCTTTTGACTTCCCCCAACTCCTGACCCTGCCCTGACCAGAGCCTAGCCGGTGCCCCAGGCAGAGGTGGAGCACCGCTTTCTTCTTCTGATTCAGCAAATCTAGCACGGGACTGTATTTTTCGATGCTCTGAGTTCACCCTTTCTGCTCCCAAACAAATCTGCAGCTCGGAAGAGTCCAGTCCACACCTGTGTCGACTGGAGGTCAACCGGACTAAGGTTATGCTGGACAGTCAAGGCAGGCACGGACCAAGCTCCTGACAGATAATAAATTCCACTGCAAGACTGTTTTCACCTGACACAGGAAGCAGACTTGGGGAGATGAAATATTTTGCCCAAGGTTAGAGAGTTCGTGGCGAAGCCAATAGCCGTATTTCAAATGCAGACACAAAACGCAGGAACTACGCACTGAAGCCTGCCCTCTGCAGCCTCAGAAATAAATGAGCTAAAACTCTGCCGGTTAAGCCAGAGGCTGGCATCCCATCACTTACGCAGATGAGGGGCACAGTTCCTCGCCAGGGATGATCTCTCTTGGCAGGGTGAGGAGGAAATAGCTGCCTTTTCTTCCCCGTGGTCTTCCCCTACAGTATAAGGTTGTTTTGTGCTATCATTTGTTCTTTTATTGATTCTTCCATGAGGAAAAAATTTATTGAGCATTTACTATGAGACAGAAATGGTTGGGAGCTTTTTGGGTGTGACTTCTAGTACAACTTGTCTTTGTCAGGCTGCTGTAACAAGGTACAATGAACTGGGTGGCATGTGAGTGATAAAAATTTACTTCACATAGTTCTGGAAGACAGGGAGTCCGAGATCACTGTCCCAAGAGAGCCAGCATCGGCCATGCCCCGCATAACTGGAAGGGTGGATACGCTTTTTGGTGTCTCATATTTTAAAAATATCTTAATTAATGTATTTTTAATTGAATCACCATGAGATACGCAGTCACCCTGACCCTTCAGCTGTGTACATTTCCCACCACCAATGTCCCTGTTACTATGGGGTCTCTTATACGGACACTAATCTGATTTATGAAGGCTTCAACCTCATGAACCTCACCCTCTCCCATAGTCCCCCGACAACCCCAATACCACGGCAATGGTAGTTAAGACACTGTTCAGAGAGTGAAGTGTTTCACTCTCACAAACACACAAGTGCATTGTGTCCCCTGACGTGACAACTTTGAACCGGTCATAACTTCATTGCTTTAGGCCCAAAGTCATTTAGTGATTGAACAGCAAACAGGGGTACAGTCTTGGTTCAACTTCCAAGCTGCAAAGAGGGGCCATCTCGGGTAGGTTCGGCCCACCTGCCCTGTGTCCTGGCGAGGTAGGTTTGGCCCACCTGCCCTCTGTCCTGGCGGTCTGGTTGCATCGTGGACCTGGGAGCACAGAATCCTGATGGCGAAAGCTTGACTGGAGGAGCCACTGAATCAGAAAAGGAAGGAAGGGGCAGCTGGGTGGGGGGGAGGTGTGGGGGGGAAGACAGAGACAGACAGAGACAGACAGAGACAGAGAGAGACAGAAACAGAGAGAGACAGAGAGGGACAGAGACAGACAGACAGAGACAGAGACAGAAACAGAGACAGACAGAGACAGAGACAGACAGATAGAAACAGAGAGAGACAGAGACAGAGAAACAGAGAGAGACAGAGAGACAGAGAGACAGAGAGAGATAGAGATAGAGAAACAGAGAGACAGAGACAGAGACAGAGAGAAACAGAGAGACAGATAGAGAGAAACAGAGACAGAGATAGGCAGAGACAGAAACAGATAGACAGAGACAGAGAGACAGAGACAGAAAGAGAAAGACAGACAGAAACAGAAACAGAGAGGCAGAGACAGAGAGAGACAGAGACAGAGATAAACAGAGAGAAAGAGACAGAGACAGAGAGAAACACAGAGAGAGAGAGACAGAGAGAGATAGGAAGAGGGAAGGAACTTTGGGAGGGCGCAATGGTCAGGCGGGAGGATCCAGGTCCAGGCAGCGAAGGGCAAGACTGCTGAGGAGCACAGGGCTCCCGAGCGGGATGACAACTTGCCCAGAGGAGGTGAGGCCGAACATCAACATTGCCTCATGCTGGGTGTCACTCTCCAGCCAACTGGGAACAAAGGGATCTTAAGCGTGTTCTGTTGACCTCGTAATAGCCCTTAGGCGGGCTCAGGCTTGAGGGCTCAGGATTGGCCAATCAGAAACGGCAAGTAGGTTACAGTGATTAGCTCAGCAGTGGCATGTGACCGGGTCAGAACCAATCAGAGCTGGTCCTGGCTCCTTGTGGGGTGTGAGGGTATAAGAGTGAGACTGAGGGGGGCCCCTCAGTGGTCATCTTCCTCAGTGTGACTTCAAAGAACATGCTGAGATGGTCCCTGGGGCTAGAGAGGCTCACAGCCAGCTGGTGCTCGGTCTGATCTTGACATGAACCTATAAAAACCCTCCACCGGGCCTAAATGTTCTGGCATTTCCCAGGGTCCTCGGAGCCACAGCACTCGCTCTCTGAAGATTGCTGTCCTTGAACCTCCCTTGCACACGCTCTCCACTCTGCAAAGCCACTTGACATTTCTGGTCTAATTAAAATAAGTTCTGTTGAATTCTCCAAAATCGCATTTCAATTCCAGGCCTCCTCAAAAATGAAAATCCAGTGTTAATTTACTGTTAATTTACTCTCCACGAAGAACCCAACCCACTCCCCAGGGGAGGCCACCTGGCCTCCGACACCCGCTTGCACCTTTTGGGGAGGGATGGGTCCCTAAATCACTGCTGCTCAGCCCCCACACCCACCGGCCTCCTCCCAGCCCCAAGGGGACAGTCTTCATGGGGTCATTCTTGATGACAGCAATAACTAATTGAAACCCTGAAATTCATTTAGGCCGAATGCATTAAGGTGGTAGTTATCAAGTTGAAACCGGATTACCCTTTAAGTTACCTTGGAAACAAAATCAATAGTTTCTCTACACCCAGCTGCAAAGAGAGAGAGAGGAAGTGGTCCAAGGAATCAGCGTGAGAAATTTCCTCTGAAGGCAGCTAAAGGGAAAAGGGGAGTGTGGGCATTTCTTGGCTTTTTCTTACAAAGAACCAACTCGACATGGCTTGACAGTCTGAACTTTCTACGGAGAGATTCTGGCCATTGGCAATGAAGATATTGATCCTGCTTCTCTAATAAACATTTGAGATCATTGATACATGAGGCCCTCCATGATGTGAACTCCGGGATCACAGTTGGAGCTAATTCACATACAACCGCCTAAGCTGCACGTAAAAAACTCTTTTCTTAAAGGAGACCATTTCTCGGGTTTTCTCTCCAGAGCAGTTTAGTTCCTCTACCTTTAATGGAATTATCAGTTCCCTGCCTGTATGTCCCCATTTAGGCCCGGTGGAGGGTTTTTATAGGATGTACACACAGTATACATTCCTGCTCTAGAAGCGTCTAGAAGCCTGCTGTGCTATTCTTTTCTCTTCTGCTTAAGAAGCTGGTGCATAACCCACTGGCAGTCACGAAGAGCCTGACGGATGTGCTGGTGACGACCTTTATGTCCTATGTTCATCTTCTCCTGTCTGAACATCTGGTGGCCGCCACCCAAATGTCTGATGAGCAGCAATCACTTCTGCTCACTTCCCCAGGATAACTGACAGACTGACCCAGCAGAACAACCCACCTGTTTGTTTACCGTTAAACAGCTTTCCGGGCATCACTGAAATGCAGGACAGCACACATTTTATGTGTCATTGGGTGAGTTTGAAAACACACCAACACTCCCAAAACCAACATACAGTCACGATAATAGACCCACCGTCCCACCCTCTTCCTCATAGTCTTACATCCCTACTTTTATTTTTGTAGTAAAGAACACTTAAAATGCACCTGCTCTCAAAATCTCAAGTGCATCATATGGAATTGTTGCCTATAGGCAGAAAACATTTGTTTTCAACTGGATGTGTGAGACTAGGATTGTAAATCAATGGTAAATATCGATGTACAAACTCTGGTTGTTGGATGTCAGTGAACAAAAGTCTTTGGGAAATACTCGATGTTATAAGCATGAAGGCCTGGGTGAGGAGGAAGGCTGGTCACCACAAGGAGACTCCAGGCCCTGATGCCTAAGACCTGGGGGAAAGGGGGGTTGGGGTGAAGAAATAGGTAACTCTGGGCAGCACAGGGGAGGCAGGGTGGTGAGTTCGGTCCCCACCCCCAAGTTTTGAGATTTCTTTCCTTTTCATTAGAAGTACAGATGTTTTCCTTGACCAGATAGAATCAAACTACCTTATCCTGGCTGGCTGGTAGGTACCTGCAGATTACTAAGTTCTTATTGGTCCAATACAAGTTGGGGAAGTAGCTTCAGGAGAGAAAAACTCTGTTGCGTCTTCCCTGCTTCCTGCGCCTGGTCTCTTTCGGCCACGTGCTGTTAGTGCTCGCCCCCAACCACCCCACACTTCCATCCTATGATCTCAGCGTCCTCCTTGGACTGCTGTGTGTGTGTGGGGGGGGGCTGTTCTAGAAGCCCCAGCCCTGTGACCGTATACTTGAGTCTGGTATCAATCACCCTTGACAGGGAGCTTGTCTGGTTTATCCGCCCAGGCTCTCCACAGCGCTGATTTAGAAATTCCAGACAACCCGGTGAGAGTTCTTTATTACAGCGGCGGTAACTGATCTACAATAACATGTAAAAAGATCAGGGTCCCCAGGCAACTGCGGCAGCTGCACTGTGCATTGCAATTGGAGCTAAACTGTGCCGGATCCACCTGCTCAGGGACGGGGTGGGAGTGATGAGCTCATACGTCCGTCTCCCTGAATGTTCTAGAAGCTTCTCAGGTCAATGGCCTCTTCGTTTTGGTGCCTCTGAGATTGGAGGCTGTGGACGTCGTTGCCTTCTCTGGACTGTGGTTTATTTTTCCCGTGTAGCAGGGTTTCTGGTATTCCCTCCTGCAGGCGTTCTTTCACTCATTTAAACTCAAGTTTAGGGCCACAGCTTCTGTGACTTTGGATTCCTGCTCGGCAAATATTCATTCTCATCCCTTTGCCTTTGGAGTGGGAGGGGCTCTTCTCATCCCTCCCATATGGGCTTGATCTGTGCCACGTTGACTATCAGGGGAAGTAACAGGAGCAAAGGCAAGAGACGGATTCTTGAAATTTGGCCTCGTTTTCACCCGTGTTTAGCCACAGGAGAGCCATGGGACAGACCTGAGCCCAAGTGGTACTCTGCAACAACGGCCAGGTGGGGTTCGTCTTTACCGCCAGCCCCGGGGCCAGCAGGACCTCAAGATGGAGGAAGGAGAGTTTCCAGAAAGCTACGGAGTCAGATCAGCACCAACAGATCGAGGATCACATTTGCAAATTCTGTTCTGTAGCCCAAGGGACGCTGCTCTCAAGAAAAAGCTTCATAGGCTTTTTCGTTCGGGTGTTTATTTATTAACGTGCTTGTTTATTCTCCAAATACATTTTGATCCCCCTTCGCTTCCAGTCCCTGCTCTGGAGAGACTCATATATCTCTCTCGATCTGGGCTGTCTCTTGATCGTCACGCGAGGAATGAAGTTCTGCAGGTGCGTTTTCTGAAAGTGCTTAGAAAGCAGAGTATAAATCCAGCTGGTCCCCGGCCCATTTCTCCCGCTTTGCTTGGGGTGGGGTGAGTGGAAAGAAACGGTCCCTCCCGCCTCTCTCCCTGCTCCTAAATCAGCGTCTGTGAGGGGGGTTAGTGGGAGGAGGGAGGGAAGGAGGTGCTCAGCATCTCTCCCGTGGGGTGCAGGTGTGACCAGGCCTACTGAGGGTCCCTGTCTGGGCCACTTTGGGGTCTGTTGTAGAAACGGCTCAGAGAGAGGTGATAAATCCCATGGCCGCCCTAGGACTGGAGCAGTATTTATTTTGATTATGGAAAGTGTCTGTGATTGGGAGGGAAAAGATCTGGCCTTAATATTGAACTCTGGACTCTGCAAGCAGAGAACTCTTAGAGCCAGCTCGCTGACAGGCTGGGCCTTGGCAGAGGCACTGGAATTTCAGGGGGTCCCAGCACCCCGGCTGATAAGAAAGATTCCCTTGCCTGAAGTTTGGTGTGAAAGCTGGTTAGTGCAGCCTTCCTTCCTCCTGGGGTGTGGGGCTTTGGGCTTGTGTTAGGCCGCCCCTGCATGACCTCCTGACACCGAGTCTTGGACAAGCTTTCCTGGGTGCCGTCACCTCTTATTGTCAGGAGGATGTAGAAAGTCCGTGCCGTTGGTGGGAGGGACCATGGAAGCTGACCCCTGGTTCCTTCAGCCCCTACGCATGACCCCTGGGACCTGCACTGGTCTTCCTCATCTTCTTCCACTGCACAAAGTTATAACCATGGGGCCAGCTACTGAGTCCTCCCAGTGTGGTGGCAAAAATGGGAGTGCTCTGGAGGTCGTCCCTCACAACCTCCCTGCCGCACACTTCTTATTTTGGGAAGAGCACACCCAACAGTGCTCAGGGCTTACTCCTGGCTCTGCACTCAGGGATCACTCCTGGTGGGCTTGGGGGACCATATGGGGTGCCAGGCTCTAACCCGGGTTGGCCATGTGCAAAGCAAGGCAAGAGCCCTACCCATTGTACCATCACTCTGGCCCCTCCTTCCTTCTCTTTTTTAAACTCTGAGTCTTGCTTTGGACCCTTCTGCCACCTGTAACACTGCCCTCGGTTATTAAAATCAAGACTCTGGTCTGTGAGACTCAGTTCACCTCTTAGCCTGGCCAAGAGCTCTGAAGGGATTTCGTTCTTCTCGGGATAATAGAAGATTCAGCCTCAGTACCACCAACCAGGCAGCGTCTAAAGGCTCATCAAAGCCCTCCTGGGCCTGTTTGGAAATTTGTATCTCAGGACTGTTTGTCACAACTCTGCTCACAAGCCACAAGAGAATGACAGAAAGCGAAGTGTCTGGCATTGTCTTCCACGCAGCACTCACCGGGGGAAGACGTTTGAGGAGCAACTCCTAATAGATACCAAATTATTACCTAACTTCAAAATATTTTGACAGTTCTTTACAGACACAGCCATAGCAAAATATGTCTCTCCGTCGTGGTGTTACGACTGGCATTAGCCCAGACTGCGCGTTCTATATTTAAATGTGATTAGAATTTGATTCCCTCTATCTGGGTTATTTTAACTCTTTGGTTCAGTTACCAAAAATGCTCCAAGTAGAGTGTACAGAAACAGTCCAGGAGGTAGGGTGCTTGCTTTGCACCCCTGGTTCACCCCTCCCATATCACACAGGGCCCCTCGAGGCACTGCCGGAAGGACTCCTGACTGCAGAGCCCAGAGGAAGCCCTGAGCACTTCCAGGTGTGGCCCCCAAGCAAAACAGACCAAGTGCCCACCATGTGCATTAACTGAACAGTAACTAAAATGAAGAAGAGCCACTCTCTGCTTGGGAGATGTCGGCCCCCGCCTGCTAGTCCAGACCCTTCCATCCAGGGGAGGCTCCTCCCCCCAGACATGCCAGCGGCTCTCAGGCGAACAACCCCAGGCCCAGCATCAGCAGTGGGACCCGGACGTCCCACTGCTGATGCTGGGCCTGGACTTGTTCAGCAAATCCAGAAATCGGCACTCGAGTGAAAAGTTCTCAAGAGGCCCTAAGGGACCCTCAAAGTGTTTGTCAGGGAAAGGGTCAGTAGAAGGAACTCACAGCACCCTGGTCGTGCAAGTCCCCGTGGGAAGAAGAACATGTTTCTCTTTCCTCTACAGGGTCAGGCCCAGGCTCAGAAGCAACCCGGGTAGCGGGTGTCCAGAACTGGAGCAAGAGCATCAGGACCCGACTGATGTGCAGAATGAACTTGGGCAAAATATGAAATGACTTGATATCTACAAAGCAGGAAAATCCACACACGCACAGGAAAAGATAGTGAATAAAAGCAAGAAAGCATCAATGAAATAACAGAGCCTGATTTTTCCAGCAGAGACTTTGAAACAGCCAATACAAGAATCCTTCATCAGACAATTAGGAACACTTGGAAAATAAATGAAAAAAATAAAGCAAAGAAGCAGAAAAATCTTACTGACCCTTGGCTGGGAAACGTCTTCCAGAATGACACCAAATGCCTCATCCACAAGGAGAAACTGACTTTATAAACATGGAAACCGTTCACTTGGTGAAAGATGCCACGAGAGAGAAGACACCAAAGAGAGAGAGGGAGAGAGAGAGAGGGAGGGAGAGAGAGGGAGGGAGAGAGAGAAAAGAGAGAGAGAGAGGGAGAGAGATGGAGAGAGAAAGAGAGAGAGAGGGAGGGAGGGAGGGAGAAAAGAGAGGGAGGGAGGGAGAGAGAGAAAGAGAGGGAGGGAGGGAGAGAGAAAAGAGAGGGAGGGAGGGAGAGGGGGGGGGGGGGAGGGAGGAGAGAAAGAGAGGGAGGGAGGGGGGAGAGAGAAAGAGAGGGAGGGAGAGGGAGAGGGAGAGAGGGAGGGAGGGAGAGAGAAAAGAGAGGGAGGGAGGGAGAGAGAAAAGAGAGGGAGGGAGGGAGAGAGAAAGAGAGAGGGAGGGAGGGAGAGAGGGAGAGGGAGGGGAGAGAGAAAAGAGAGAGGGAGGGAGAGAAAAGAGAGGGATGGAGAGAGAGAAAAGAGAGAGAGAGGGAGGGAGAAAGAGGGGGAGAAGAGAGAGGGGGGGAGAAAGAGAGAGAAATCTGTTTTGGGAGCAAATGTCTGAGCATGTATTTGCAAAGATGAAATCTGGAGAATATAAAGAATTCTCAAAGTAAGAAAATGAGTGAAGAGGTCACCAGACTCGATGAAAGAGAAGATGAGGCTGGCAAACTCACCAGGAAAGACTTTCCTCTATCATTAGCATCAAGGCAAAACAAACTCAAGCCCTGCTGAGATGCTGTGACCCTCCATTAGCAGGGCCCAACCTGTGCTGGACGCTGCCCAGTGGCTAGGCGGTGCTGGGACCCCCACAAGTGCTCTTGTGAATACAACATGGGAACATTCCAGAAAAGTTTGCCATTTTCTTATAAAATTAAACACATACGTAGTATCAGCTGACCCATTCCTGGGTTATTTCTCCCAGGGAAAAGAACACTCCCGGTACATAAGTGCAGCAGTGCCCTCTTCCCTTCCCTGCTCGACATGGAAGGGATCCAAGCGTCAGTCAGCAGGAGATGACCCAGCAGGGGAAGAGACAACCTCGTGCTCGCCACAGCCCCTGCCTCCAATCTGGAAGGCATTACAGGGAGTGGAAGGAAACCAGTCTCAGGATGACATACTGTACGTTTCCATTAATGTAACTTTCTCCAAAAGAAGGGAACGAAGAGTGAAACAGAACAGTGCAGAGTTGCCAGAGGTTAGACGCTAGGGAAGAGGGGTTTGTCACTATGGAGGGCTTAGGGCAGGCGGGGCCCTGAAGCCTGATTATGGGGGGGCAGAGTGTACATGCATATCGAAATCCACACAATTCTCTACCTCTAAGAAGCCAGTTCACTGCGTAATTTTTTACAATGACATTTAAAGTCACACACTCAAAACAGATGCCTATGAATGCAGGTATTGATGTTCTCTTTTGTACAAACAACTCCTGACTCCCCACGCTCATCTAGGTCTGGCCTGAGCTTTCCAGAATAAAATTCCCTAAGGGGACCCCTGACACCCCTCCCCGCCAGCCCCCTTTCCAAGCTGGCATCAAACACTCAGCTGCCTGTGGAGACACAGTCCAGGCAAAGACCCAGTCGCAAAAACCCACTCCTCCCGCCCCCTTCCTCCTCCCAGCTCTGACAGGGCATATGGAAATAATGTCAGAAAATAAACTTGGAGCTGGAAGGGGAATTTTATTTCCAGAGGTGTTTATAATTTTTTTCCATCAGGGTTGAAACCCTCATTCATATCCAAATACATTACTTGGGGGTGTTGATAAGAAGATAAATCTTTGAGTTTTTACAAAGCTCTGTATTCAGAAACGTTGCCTTGGGGGTCACACTTGGTACAGAGTGAGTGTGTGTGTGTGTATGTGTGTGGCACGTGCATGTGTGTGTACATGAAGCAGGGGTGTATGTGTGTGCGCACTTGGTATGAGGTAGGCATGTGTGTATGT
>JAJIBD010015363.1:0-41584 GCA_021461705.1 Cryptotis parvus | reverse complement strand
CGGGGTGGTAACAGTAATGCTATCTACGGAATGATTACTAATTCTATGCTTATTAAAATTTCAGTGAGTGAGAGCATCATTCTCCTGTGGCAGCCAGATTCCTGCAAAGCTTTACAAATAAGCCCTGGACACTCTGGAAGAAACCTACTTCCACATGGATTAATCCAGACCATCTCCCAGCTTGAAGCAGCGTCACTCTGGTGAATTCTGAGAACAATTAACTTTCCCCTACTTCCTCCAAAGGATAAATTCTAGAACCCAGTAAGATCTTATTTACCTAAGAGTTCTGCAATTCCATTATGCACATCAGATAAGTGATTTAACAGAGGTTCCCTGCTGCTGTAATATTTGCCAATGGCATCAAACAGAAGTTCTTTCACTAGGTCTATTCTATCTGGTTGCTCAGGAAAATTTCTGCTTATGTCCACCACCACCTGGTCTGGAAGGTATTCCAAGCAGTCAACTGCTGCAGAGAGCCACTCATCTTCCCTATGGGGGGAAAAAAAGTTGTTTTTAAAAAAAAAGAGCAAATTACACACAGTACCTAATTTACTAGCTGTCTAGCTATTTCAGGTTTATTTCAGAGCAAATTCTATGCCCTTAAAAGAGGGGAGTACAATTACCTATTGTTTTTTGAATATTGATTTTGAGCACATCCAGCGGTGCTCAGGGCTTACTCCTGGCTCTATGCTCAGGGTTCACTCCTGGTGGTGCTTGGGGTGCTGGGGGGCAAAGCTGGGTCTGCTGCATGCAAGCAAGTGCTTTACCTGCTGTACTATCCCGCCAGTCCCAATAAGTACAATTATTAATATACACCAAGGTTGTGTATTCCAGGGAAACAGTTCAAATCGTGTATTTTCCTCTTTTAAAAAAAATGGTTATTGGGGGGCGGAGTGATAGCACAGCAGGTAGGGTGTTTGCCTTGCATGCGGCTGATCCGGGTTTGATCCCTGGCATCCCATATTGTCCCCCGAGCACCACCAGGAGTAATTCCTGAGTGCAGAGCCAGGAGTAGCCCCTGAGCATTGCCAGGTGTGACCCAAAAAAAAAAAAAAATGGTTATTGAAAATACAGACTTGTAATATATCAAAATTCAGACTTTACTTAAAAGAAAAAAAATAAATAAACACACACTTTTTATGGGTCTGGATAGATAGTAAAATTGGTAAGGTCCTTGCCTTGTGCGTGGCCGATCCGGGTTCAATCCCAGGAGACACATATGGTCCCTTGAACCCTGCCAGGAATGATCCCCAAATGCAGAGCCAGGAGTAAGCCCTAAGCACTGCTGGATGTGACTCAAAAACAAAAGTAAAATTAAAAAAAAAAACCTCTTAAAATTTACAGGCCCAGAAACTCTTAAATTTATTTGCTCAGCGCTATAAGGCAAGCTAAGACAAGATCCCAGAACTGACTTCTACACCAAGCATTTCCGCCCCCTTTAAAACATCTGTAACATTTCGCAAATTTGTGCATCTTCTTGGCACAAAACCGTGCTCGTTTTCTCTGTTAGTCCAATTTCTGTGCATGTGCTGCTAAGGTGAGAAATCACCATTATTTTTCTAATTCAGTGCAGCTTACTTAGAATTCTGTGTATAATCTAACCTTCCTAGCTCAGGCTAGAGAAGAAGGTATAGTGTCGAAACAATTAACTATTAACTACCACTCCCAATAAAATCCCAGCTGGGTAACTTCAAAAACATGCTACACTACAAGAAATAGAACAGCATCCGCCTGGTTGATGTAATACAGGTTTTGCTTTTATTTTCATTCTTGTTTTTTTTTTTCTTTTTGGGTCACACCCGGCAATGCCGGGGGTTTCTCCTGGCTCTGCACTCAGGAATTATTCCTGGCGGTGCTCGGGTGACCATATGGGATGCCGGGATCGAACCAGGGCCGGCACAGGCCGGCTGCGTGCAAGGCAAATGCCCTACCCGCTGGGCTATCGCTCCAGCCCCTTTTTCATTCTTGTTTTAAGAAGCATCTCTCAGGGCTGGAGTGATAGCACAGCAGACAGAGCACTTGCCTTACATGCAGCCAGCCTGGGTCAATCCCTAGGCTGGATCCAAAAGCACCCCTGAACACCACCAAGAGTGATTCCTGAGTACAGTCAGGAATCAGCCCTTAGCATCGCTGAGTGTGGCCCAACACCTCTCAGAAAAAAGAAAAAAAAAAGGTAAAATTACCTCTCTTCTGCTATGGACTCGAACAATGTGTTGTTGTTGTTTCAGGGGAGGTGGGTGGGGTGGGGGGGGCATACCCATAGATGCTCAGCAGCTATTCTTTTTTTTTTTTTTTTTTTTTTGCTTTTTTGGGTCACACCCGGTGATGCTCAGGGGTTACTCCTGGCTCTGCACTCAGGAATTACTCCTGGCGGTGCTCAGGGGACCATATGGGATGCCGGGATCGAACCCAGGCTGGCACTGGCTGGTCGCGTGCAAGGCAAACGCCCTACCCGCTGGGCTATCGCTCTGGCCCCTCAGCAGCTATTTTTGGCTCTTTGGCTCAAGAGTAAATCACTGGTGATAACTGGGAGACAACACGTGTTGCTGGGGATTCAAACCAGGGTCAGCCTCATGAAAGGTCATTTATATGTTTAAAATTTCATAATTATAAAAGGTTTTCACTTAGTACTTCAGATTGTATGTACACACAACTTAAACTATTGCAGAATACTGTTCCTGTTTCTATAGGAAGAATTCAGTAACTGATGTCTTAAAGTTGACTTTGCACATGAGTTCTTTCTGTGTTGGGGCCATACCTGGCTGTGCTTAGGGCTTATGTATGGCTCTGTGCTCAGAGATCACTCCTGGCAGTGCTCAGGGATCGTATATGGTGCAAGGGAATGAACCTGGGCTGGTTGCATGCAGGGAAGTGCCTTATCCGCAGTACTATCACCCTGGCCCTCACATAAGGTTTTTTTTTTTTTTTTTTTTTTTGGGTCACACCCGGGGATACTCAGGGGTTACTCCTGGCTCTACACTCAGGAATTACTCCTGGTGGTGCTCGGGGGACCATATGGGATGCCAGAGATCGAACTTGGGTTGGCACCGTACAAGGCAAATGCCCTACCCACTGGACTATCACTCCAGCCCACCTCACTTAAGGTTTTAATCTGCTTTTCAGAGCCAGGATAGACCTTAGTAGCAGAGACATTGCTCAGTGCTTGGGTTTGAGTACTGGCATTGGAAAAAAAAAAGAAAATAAAGGTTCCAACCATTTCCTAAGTTGAACTGTACTGCTAAAACAAACAAAAAAAAATTTTAAATTTAAATAAGGTAGAGAATTAATGAAAGCAGAACTAAAGAATATCATGATTATTTAGCATGAGAAACCTTCACAACTTAACAGTCCGGGGTGTTGTCACAGGTGAAAGCAAGAGCTACTTGCATTATATTTAACGAAAAAAACTAGTGAACTAAAAAATACATTCAAAAGGCATTATGGGAGCATAAGAGTGTTATGTGGTCAAAGGAGTGTAAGAATTTGCCAATTGGGAGCTTAAAAGAGATGGCTTGGGGGCGGAGCGATAGCACAGCGGGGAGGGCGTTTGCCTTGCACTCAGCCGACCTGGGTTCGATCCCGGCATCCCATATGGTCCCCTGAGCACCGCCAGGAGTAATTCCTGAGTGCAGAGCCAGGAGCAACCCCTGAGCATTGCCAGGTGTGACCCAAAAAAAAAAAAAAAAAAGATGGCTTAAAAAGTTTGAGAGAGAATCAGCAGGTATGGTGCCTGCCTATACACGGGTTGACCCAGATGTGATCCATGGCACACCATAATAGTCCCAAAGCCCTGCTTGGTCTGGCTCGAAAAAAAGAGAAAAATAAAAAAAAATGAAGGGGCATTGAAACACGTACTTTGACATACCAGGTTAGATCTTTGGCACCACTGAGGAGCCCAGAGCTGAGAATGGCCCCTTTGGGGCCCAAAACCAAACCAAAACGAAGGGAGACTTTGGGCTAGAGAGATAGTAGAGGAGTAAGACAACTGCCTTGCACGGGCTGACCCTGTACTCATCCCTGACACTGCCCAGTGCTCCTGAGTACGGTCCCAAGTGACCCCTGAGCACCTCTGAGTGTGGCATCCTCTGCCTTCTTCCAAAAGACTCTTTGTCAAATCTGTCAATTCTGTTTTGGGTTCCTTTGAAAAACAAACAGCAAGACATAGTTACCAGGATGGGACATAACTATTTTCTTCACCTTACTTCATATAATAATTTTCCTCATAAACAGTTCCTCTCAAGTCCATGCACAAGCACTTGACATGAAAGTAAGTTATATGAAATGAATATGCAAATATGTTTTCTAACTTTCCAAAGGTAATTTTGTTCTTCATCTTCCCAAATACCGGTACCAACTGAACACTGATCCTAGAAGAATTCAAAGATCCTAAATCCATTATCTAGAATCTTCATGCAAACACATCAAATTACTACCACATTTTTCTACATACTGAGAGTCACTGTAAGCCTTGAGAATCCCTCGATCCAAATAATTACTGTTGACCAAATCAGGCTGCCTGTTAGGTAGAGGAACTTTGGGCACAGTCGCTTGCTGTTTGAGTAAGGAGTCAAGAAGCGGAAGGTCTATAAGTTGAAGCAAACGCCCAATTGTTTCTTCTTGCCACACTTCATTAATAACTAATAGGAAAATGACAAGGTGAAAAGCACTGGTTAATAGCTAGTAAATGGCTCATCACCACAATACTTGTTGAGGGCAGCTCTAAACTAATCAACTTATGGCAAAGAAAGAAAAGAAAGCGCCAAAGTTGTAGAGTGAATTTTTCTAACAAAGTTAAACAATTCAGGATTTCTTTTTTTAAGGTTTAGGGGAACAGACTTTGAACACAAGAATTCTTCTCATTCTTTGTACTATAATCAGCAGAATGTTAGAGATAAGAGATCAAGTCATATAACATGTTAGTAAGGACTTTGGAAGAAAAGAATGACTCATTGAAGCTGAAAACTGGCTTAAACTATTGGCTGCAGATTATTCCACTCAAGGTTTCTGAAACTGGAAAGGGGGAAGGGAAGGTGGAAATCAGTCATTAAGCAACATTCCACGGACAGGGAAAAAACATGAAAAAAGCCTACGTTAACGTTTCAGTGTAATTTTCTATTTTTTTATTTAACCTAAATATATTATTCAGAAAAGAAATATGTGAAAGCATAATTCAAATAAGAATCTGCATGCCAAACATTTCAGATCTGAATCTCTGCCAGCTGATAGGACAAAAGTCAGTGTTCAAGAATTGCAACACTGATCTATTTGTTAAAGATAATAGACCTCTGTTAAAACTTAATTTAAACGGCCTTAACACAGTGTGTTCTTTTCTTTGTGGTCGAATATTTAAATTCTAATAAAGGTTAAGACTGAAAAATGTTAAACAGCTGTCATGAGGTGAGGTTTCTAATGATCAGATCATCTTTCACTTACCTTGTGGAGACAACGTTGCGGGAGATACTTAAGCGAGGAGAGTTAGCGGGCTTTAAACTCAGATTTTCCCACAGAGCCTCTAAACTTGCCGATTTAATATCAGATGTCTCACGTAAAACATCTGCACACCTAAAGGAATTTTATTTCATCAGCAATGTTTATTAACAAGCTCACATACAAATTTCAGTACTCAGAACGTATGTGGGTTTCTGGAAAGTTTAGTGGTAAAAACCACAACAAATGCAAATGTTAAGAGAGTAAGGAAATACAGCAAAAACATTCCAACTTTCTTCTTGAGGCCGGAGAGTACACACCTCAGGACATTTTTCTCTGAACATTTAGAGTTAAGAAAATCAAGGAGTCAGAGAGACCAAATGGTGATGAAGGTGCTTGTCCTGTGAGCAGCCAAGCCCAGCGCCACAGACGGCTCCTCTCCTCATCATCATTAGGAGTGACCCCAGAGCACAGAGCCAGGAGCGTCGCCTAAGCACTGCTGATTGTGGCCTTAGGTTAAAAAAAAATTCAAAGATAAAAATTATAGTCTTCAATTTTAGAATATCATCAAGTTTACATTATGCTATTTTTTTTTATCAATTATTTCTATCGTGTGGAGGCTTGAGGGGTAGAGCCTATCACTTTCCAAATACAGATTTACAATCCTTTTTTTGTTTTGGAGCCATGTCCAAAGGTTCGCAGAGGGCTGAAGCTGGGACTCCTGCCTTTGAAGACGTGCTCAGCTTGGTGAGAATCTCCCTGCCCCCCATCAACAGTTCTTCAGTCCTTTCTCCAGAACTCTGAAAGCCAAACACTCTGAAAATTTAAGTTTATCCAGAAGTATCAGGGTGACAAACCCTCTCCTGAGTGTCAGAGCCTTTAATGAACTCAGATATGTTATTCACTGCAGAAACATTCATGTATCTGATTATTATTGTTCTAGTTCCTTCAAAAGATATAGAATTCTCAAGGGGTGTCCTATACACCCCTTTGTGTTTTTTTCTAAAATGCAGAAGTTCCAAAATTCAGGGGGTCAGAAGCTCGAGAGATAGTCCAGTAGGTAGGGTGCTTGCCTTTCACGCAGTCAACCCAGGTTCAATCCCTGCACCCCATGGGATCCTCTGGGAGCACCACGAGTAATTCCTGAGTGCAGAGCCAGGAGCAAGTCTTGAGCACAGTCAGATGTGACCCCCAAAAAAATACAAAACATAATTTAAGGGGCCAGAGAGGGAGTTCTAGCTTTGCATGTGGCCAACCCTAGTTCAAACTCCAGCATCACCATCAATGGTCAAGGATCAGCTCTGAGAAGACCCCTGAACAGGAACTTTACTTCTGGGGGAGAAGGACCAACAACCAGCAATGCCGAGGGCTTACTTCTGGCTGTGCACTCAGAAATTATCCTGCAGCGCCAGGGAGACCAGATGGGATGCTAGGTACTGAACCCGAGATGGCTGTGTGCCAAGGCAAGTTCCCTCCCGGCTGGGCTATCGCTGACCCGCTTTGAGCATTTCTGATTATGGTGCTCCTTGAAAAGTTCCAATTTCTAAATGCATCTTGCCCCCAGGGTTTCAGAGAAAGCAGGAAGGCCTGCCAGTGGGAAAAGTTCACTCTGCCCCTACCACGTTTCTACATTCATTATACAGAAATAACGTTCTTGTGTTAGGTCAAGTGTCAGGGTGCTGGCTCAACGTGCTTTGCATGCTGCAGCCTCCAGTTTCATCCCTGGCACCACATGATCCCAGAGCACCACTGGATGTGGCCTCCCACCCCCCAAAAAAAAAATAACCCAAAACCTGAATGTGAATACACAAAAAATGATTTGGGGTCCAATGTCAACTCTCGGGCATTAATGACACAGGCACTTCTACATCCTATCCTATCCTATCCTCCCGTTGATCATCTATTTGCTAGAGCGGGCACCAGTAACATCTCCATATGTCCTGTCTCATGCTAGTAGAGCCCAAGGGCATCTGCTTGCTCCAGGCACACAAAGAGCCTCAAACCATTATATTAGGTCATGGGAATGAACTAATATAATTGTTACTGGTATTTGGCGTATCAAATACAACACGGGCAGCTTGCCAGGCTTGCCGTGCAGGTGGCATACCCTTGTAGTCACCTCAAAATATAGCATTTATAGATGAACCATGCGGCCCAAGCGGCCGCGCGAGACAGGCTGTGATAGGCTGTCACTGGGTGGAGTTCTGACGAGAGGGAAGTCTGGATGTGGAAAGTAGCGGCCCGATGGAGTGGGGGGGTCATCTGGCTTGTTGTGTGGCTCTGCTGGGGTGACGGGCCAGGGCTAGAACCCGCCATCCCTCCCGGGCGCCTCGTGAGCGGCTGGGCACAGGGAGAGCAAGTAGCAGCTCTGCCTGATGTCTGAGAGTCTCACTTCTACATAGCTGGTGGAAATAAAGGGGAAAGTTCTGTGTTATGACAAAGAACTAAGTTCATTACAGACTTTATTTAATTTTTTATTTTTGGCTTTAAAACCCCGGCTTTACTTAGGGGTTACTCCTGGCTCTACACTCCAGAAATAACACCTAGAGGTGTTCAGGGAACCATGTGAAATGCTGGGGATTGAACCCAGGTCGGTCCGTGCAAGGCAAACGCCCTCCCCACTGTGCTATGGCTTTGGCCCTCATCATGAGCTTATGGCCTGAAGCATTTTCAGCCCTTGGATGTTACAGTTCTGTTCCCAGCCTCCTTTCCTGGCTTTTTCTCTTTGCTATTACTGCTGCTCACTGCAGTGCTCATCTGCAGATCTGTGACAGGCGCCCACAGCTGTCTCACCAGGTGCTCTTGAGATGCCCAGAACGGTCTTTCAAAAAATAAAATCTTACTGGGTTTAAAATTCCTCCAACGGGGCCAGAGCAATAGCACAGCAGGTAGAGCGTTTGCCTGGCATGCGGCCAAGCCAGGTTCAATTCCCAGCACCCCATATGGTCCCCTGAGCACCGCCAGGAGTAACCCCTGAGCATCGCCAGGTGTGACCCAAAAAGGAAAACAAAATTTTTTAATTAAAAAAAAAATAAAATTCCTCCAGGGCCTGCCTAACACTGAGGGATCAAGTGGAAACTCCTGAGTATATCACATGCAACCCTCTGAGTTCTGGCTCTCACGTGCTGTTCAGAGTTTACAGTTATCATTTGGATTCTCTTGACACGCGAACATCCCTTCATTTACCTTGATTCTCATACTGCTTGGTGTCTAAACTCTAACCTTGGTCCATACTGTAATTAGAACTTGGAAGCAGAAAAGTAAAAAAAAATAAATCAACAGTGGTTTCTGTTAAATGCAAATGTGAGCAAACAGAACTCTAGGAGATAACAGTCATCAAATTTATCCACAGACCCAGATTAGCTTAATTAACTGTTTCAAAGTAACTCAACACCAGTCAGCATCTCATTAACAGCAGACAATATCTCGCTGATATGACCATGAATGTCTAGCAATACATACTAACCTAGAAGGTGAGCACAACTTATTTTCTTTGCCTAATTGACTGTCTTGGGCTATCGTCGTGAATCTATAAAGGCTGCTACTGCTATCTTCAAAGGTGGGTTTTTGTCTTTTCCGAAGACTCTGGTTGGAACGGCTTCAAATACTTTATAGTCCATAAGTGCCTGGCACACTCGCACCACTTTGGCTCGAGGAATATCTGTATCACCAAAATATTTGTTCTGGATTAGGTGAGAAAAAATGACATCCACAGCTTCGGAACCAACAAAACAGTCATTGTGTCTTTTTTAAATGATGTCTTCGCTTTTCACTTCTACTTGTGTCTGAAGAGTGTTTATGATGCTGCTCCACACATACGTAGCCCCAAATGGCTTCTGGGCCACACTGAAACCTGGAACAGGAAACATCACGATAACATAATCTGGTTTATTTATAATAAGGGCCCTCTCGAAGCAAAGAGTGTCAGCTTCCAGTGCTGCGAGTAAGGAATAATTATGAGGATAGCTTGTTACTGAAACTGAATTATTAATAGCAACTCATTAAAATATTAGTGCCTACCATACATTAAACACTGTTCTTCATGCTAGAACACAACAGTGGTCACAGTTAAGTTCCTCCACCCTTTTTTTGGGTGGGGAGACACACTTGGTAGTGCTCAGGCTGACTCCTCGCTTTGTACTCAAGAATCACTCCTGGCAGGGCTCAGGGGACCGACTACAGGTGCTGCCGGGGACCAAACCCTGGTCGGCCACATGCCAGGTCCACGCACTGTCCCTGTTCTTATGGATTTATATCCCTAGTGTATGGTTTTATATCTAGAGGGATAATATAGACAACGCACATGTTAGATCAGTAACAGGAGGAAAAATAAAGCACATAAGAAAGATGTTACATTTGTAAGGATGCCAACAAAGACGTCTCTGACAAGGTGATACCCGAGGAGAAACCGGAGAAGCCCAGGATGCGCTCACACAGATATCCAAGGAAAGTGGAGACTAGAAAGGCCAAGGGCCCCAAGAGTGCTCTGCTAGGACAGGAAGGAAGGCGGGATGGCCTGAGCGAGTGACCAGGGGAGAATGAGAGAAGAGTCGAGATGGGGTTTCGGTGGGGGGGTGATCAAGGAGCACCTTGAAGCAGTTATCGATTACCTGCTAAGAACGCTGTGAAGAGCCTTACAGGTAATCACCCGCCCTTCACAGGCGCCCTAAGCAGTGGCCCTGCTGCCACAGAGGGAGGAAGGATTTCTGGACACAACGGAATAGGTGGTCAGGGTTTCTAGCAGATGGTCTATATGACTTCAATGTTTTCAGACCGGTAGGTAGGTCTGATTATAGATGTAAACACACAACAGTTGTTGGAATTCATGTTCCTCAACCTTCATAGGTTTTGTTTTGTTGTTGTTTTAGAGCCACACCTGGCTGTGCTCAGGGATTACTCCTGGTGGGACTCTGGGAACCAAATGGGGTGCTGGGATCAAACCCAGGTCAGCTGTGAGAAAGATCCTATTGCTTTGGCCCCGTGGTTGATGATTTAAGTACTTTGTAAGCAGAGAAAATAAACACTTTGGTTTCTGCAGGAGGAGTTTACCAGCTAGAGGAAAGGTAGGAAAAGGCAGAAATAAAGCAAGACTTTAACCTAGACAGAAAGAAAACAAGCTTTCAAAGAGATCGTATTTTTCCATCATTGTAATAAGTTGGTATTTCGTAAACTACAAAGGAGAAACAATGAAAGGAAAATGGATCATAGGTTTTACAAAACTGGTGGAACAGAATCTAGCTAATCAGCTTGGTGGCTGTCAGGCTACTGAGATCTTACATAAACCACAGGGTGTGACCACACTTTTCAGTGGACCTCTGGCTATTCAGTGATGCTTATTTTCTTGAGCCCCCAATTTTGCCGGAGAGTGTTAATTTATTTTTAGTTTTTTTTAAGTATTTTATTCATTCATTCATTCATTCATTCATTCATTCATTCATTTATTTATTTATTTATTGCTTTTTTGAGTCACACCCTGCAACACTCCGGGGGGTTACTCCTGGCTCTTCGCTCAGGAATTACTCCTGGTGGGCTCGGGGACCATGTGGGATGCTGAGAATCGAACTCAGGTCGGCTGCGCAAGGCAAATGCCATCCCCGGCAAATGCCCTCCCTGCTGTGCTATGGCTTCAATTTATTTTTAGGATCTCCTGACTGAGAAGTTGCAAACATCACTGGGAAGCAATTCCCACATCATCCCAGAGAGACAGATACCAGCTCCGAGGGTGTTCTGGAATGCTGGGGTGGGGTGATGTGGTTGGAACCTCAGGTGCTATTGAAACTGTTTTGTTCAAATAAAGAAGATAGGTTGGGGGTGGGGTGCAGACAGATTTATTTTTTTTTCTGAAATGGGGCGGAAGACCAAACAAGTTTGGACTCTATAGTAAGAAATAGAAGATCTGGAGCGATAGGGTCTTGGCCTTACGTGCATCCCATGGGGGCTCAATCCTTAGCTCCCCATGTGGTCCGCAGAGCACTGCCAGGAGTAATTCCTGAGCACTGCTGGATGTGCCCCACCCCCACACCACCAAAAAAGGAAATAAAGAACTGTAGTTAAATAACTTACTTAAAATTACCAAACTGGAGGGTGTGGGAGAGAGGGCTCGAAGGGGCGAGACCCAACGCTTCCCATCCTGCAGGTTTGAGTTTCATTCCTAGCACTGCAAGGCCCCGCTCTCCCCCCCCCCCAACCATTCTAGAGCAGCTCCAGCATGCCTCTGGGCAAGCCCCCACCAAAAAAAAAGGGGGAGGAAAGAAAGTGTACTGTGAAAGCAAGGGAAGTATCTGAAGGACATTAAAACTCCTCTAAGGGTTGGGGACCTAGTACAAAGGTCAAGGCCCTTGTTAGCCTTCTGGGTCTCCCCAGCACCTCCAGGAATGGCCCCTGGGCTGTGGCCCCCAAACAAATGACAAACCCTGGGCCGGAGAGATAGCCCAGCGGGTAGGGCGTTTGCCTGGCACCCGGCGGCCCATGCCGGCAGGGGTTCGATCCCTGGCATCCCATATGGTCCCCGAGCACCGCCAGGAGTGATTCCTGAGTGCAGAGCCAGGAGTAACCCCTGAGCATCGCCGGGTGTGACCCAAAAAAGCAAAAAAAAAAAAAAAAAAAAACAAATGACAAACCCTCTACTTAATGAGACTGTCCTAATATTGAGATTTTTAAAAATTCCCTTTGTGTTCACGAGTATAGAGAACCTGTACACTATTCACTTATAGTGGGATTTTGTTACTACTAGAAACTGTGTGTGTACGTGCGTGCGTGCGTGCGTGCGTGTGTGTGTGTGTGTGTGTGTGTGTGTGTGTTCTTTTCTTTTCGGGTCACACCCAGCAATGCTCAGGGCTTACTCCTTGCTCTGCACTCAGGAATTACGACTGGCAGTGCTCAGGGGATCATATGGGATGCCGGGATCGAACCCGGGCCAGCCACGTGCAAAGGCAAACTCCCCTCCCAGCTGGACTATCCACTCCAGCGTGCGTGAGTGTGTGTTATGTGTGTGCGTGTGTTTTAAAGAGCCTGTGACTGGAGGATATTTGCTTCCTAATTGAATGCTAGGCCCTTGCCAGGTCACTGAAGCTTGCGGTGACCATGAAATGCTAGGAAGTGTCAAACAAGCGGGTCTCAGGCATGGGCTATACTCTCTAGAGTATGTTCACATCTTTATGATCAAAATTAGTAACACACAGAGAAACTGTTTGTGGACATATTTCCAACACTAAAAGTACAGAGATAATTTATTGGGATGTCATTTATGCAACAGTGTGTTAGTATCTACTGAATAGCATCAAAATCAGTCTTAAAACTTGGAATCTCAAAATATGTCCAAGTCATTCCTGATATCTACAACTCAGAGTAGCTGTACTGTTTCCAGCCACAGTAAATAAAAGACTGTTGGCAGTTCATATTGCTAACTTCCCCAATACTAGAACACATTGCTGAAACTTAAATGAACTTAATGTTTGCTTTTTAGCTCATTTTCCAAATCTCATTTTATTATTATATTAACATCTGAGCATTTACAAGCTTTGCTTTCTCTCACTTAATCCTTTTTAGTTTTTGGGTGACACCTGGCAATACTTAAGGGTTACACCTGATTCTGTGCTCAGGGATTACTCCTGGCAGTGCTCAGGGGACCATGTGGGATACTAGGGATTGAACCAGGATCAGGCACATGCAAAGCAAATGCCCGACCTGCTGTAATATCACTCTGGCCTTCTTCATTTACTCCTGATTACTTTACTGAAATTATTTTTTAAATTAAATTTTATTTTTCTTTGGTTTACAAGATTTTGGGAGTTTTTTGGGGGGGTGCTTTTGTTTGGGTCACACTCATCAGTGCTCAGGGCTTACTCCTGCTTCTGTACTCAGATATCACTCCTAGTGGTGCTCAAGGAACCATAAGGGATGCCAAGGATTGAACCCAGCTCGGCCGTATGCAAGGCAGGTACCTACTTTGCTGCACTATCTCTCCAGCACCAATATTTTACATCTCATTTATATTTTATCATACCCACCACAAAAGCTTTGGTTATCATTTGCACTATGTGAAATTACTTATAGTCTTGTTTTGAGAAAAATTGGGCTTCAATGAATAAAACAAATTTGTGGGAAGACTGGAGCAATAGTACAGCTGTAATGGCATTTGCCTTGCACACAGCCAACCAAGGTTCAAGCTCCAGTATTCCAGATGGCCCCATGAGCACAGAGCCAGAAGTCAGTCCTGAGCACCACTGCGTGTGACCCAAAACCAAAAAATGTGCCTTCATTTATACAATAAATAAAAACATCTTTTTTTTTTTGTTTGTTTGTTTTTGCCTTTTTGGGTCACACCCGGCAATGCTCAGGGGCTACTCCTGGCTCTGCACTCAGGAATTACTCCTGGCGGTGCTCGGGGGACCATATGGGATGCCGAGGGATCGAACCCAGGCCGGCAGAGGCCGACCGCATGCAAGGCAGACGCCCTACCCACTGGGCTATCGCTCCGGCCCCCAAATAAAAACATCTTTAAGTATTGAAGCATATTAAAAGTCTGCCACCAGATAATGTTTGACTATAATAACCTCATTGAAGACTTAGAAGAGCAAGCTAATGAGATCACAACAAAACAAACAACTTTAAGATCTGTGAACCCTTAATCAATATTTAAAACTCAGTGATCACTGCTCCTAAAATCAGGTAGTTTAAGGGCGAAGTGATAGTACAGTGGGTAGGGCACTTACCTTGCATGCAGCCAACCTGAGTTCGATCCTCAACACCCCTATACGTTCCCCTGAGCACCACCGGGAGTGATCCCTGAGTGTACAGCCAGGTGTAAGCCCTAAGCTCCACTCAGAAAACCAAAAAAGAAAAAAAATCAGGTAGTTTATCAGAAATTCTGTAACATACACAAGTGTAAAACAGTCAAGGAAAACAGCAAGATTAAAATTTGTAGAGATGTGGGGCTGGAGCGATAGCCCAGCGGGTAGGGCGTTTGCCTTGCGCGCGGCCTGGACCGGGTTCAATCCCCAGCATCCCATATGGTCCCCCGAGCACCGCCAGGAGTCATTCCTGAGTGCAGAGCCAGGAGAAACCCCTGAGGATTGCCGGATGTGACCCAAAAAAGCAAAAAAAAAAAAAACTGTAGAGATGAGATTGTCTTTAAGTACCACTGGAACATGCTTCAGGGCTAGTGATAATATTAAAGATGAAAGCATGAGTTGTAATAGGTGAGCTACAAAAAAAAAGGGAGATCAGCATACAATCCTGAAAGATAAGGCTGAGTCATCTGGTAAGGAGCTGAAAGGGAGGGGACAGCCAGCCGGTGACGTGGAAAAGGCTAATCTTCCCAGGGGGATTAAGAAATATGGAATAAATTTCCCCATATTAACTTGCTTCGTAAAGGTGGGAAATCAGGGAAGTTTTGCAGGCTGGATAACAAGGTATAAAAGATTAAAGAACAGGTTAGAGCAGGACAGTGGGCACCTGTGGGCTGCACAATGTTTCCAGAGCTCTCCAGGCATGATACAATCCAGCCCTTTCACGTTGCCTCTGTTCTCACTGACCATGAATTCCCAAGCATTGCATCCTGGGATATTTTCCTTCAAGCACCACCACCCACAGACCTAAATTAACTCATGTTCATACAGATACAAAACATATCCCAAATATGACAAATAAATGTGCCAAAAAACCCACACCAGGATAACCTGTTTTTACTCTCTGGACCTTACCTGCTAAACACATATTCCCCCCCCATGCTGGTTTGAAACTTAGTTATCATCTATGTAGTGAAGGGAAGTTCTGGTTTGCAGTCTCAGCCCAGTATGAACAAATTACTGTGATTTCTGAACAGGTTTCAAGAGCATTCATTTACAATGAATGCTTCATAAGGTTGACAATAAAAAAATTTAATTTTAAGCTTGCTTACAAATCTCACTTTTATGGGAGCTGAATAATTCTTGAGAAGTCATCACTATTTACATCTTGATGCATGCTTGTTTGCATTTCCTTAAGTGTATACCAAAAAACATTATGATTAAAGGATTGTAATATCTGTAAAGCAAATAAAATAACCTTGGTAAGACTGTCTCTGTTGGGGCTGGTGAGATAGAACAACAGGTAAGGCACTTGCCTTGCACATGGCTGATCCAGTTTCAACCTTCAGCACCCAAGATGGTTCAATCTTCAGCACCCCAAGTTCCATCAAAAGTGATTCTTGAGGGGTCAGAGCAACAGTCCAGCGGGTAGGGCATTTGCCTTGCAGCGCGCCGGCCCATGCCGGCCTGGGTTCGATCCCGGCATCCCATATGGTCCCCTGAGCACAACTAGGGAGTAATTCCTGAGTGCAGAGCCAGGAGAAACCCCTGAGCATTGCCGGGTGTGACCCAAAAAAAAAAAAAAAAAAAAGTGATTCCTGAGCACAGAATCAGAAGCCTTGAGAAAGATTTTAAGTCTAAATTGCCAATCATACAATTTTAGGGACTGAAGGTTTCTATAAAAAAAAACTGAATAGCAAATAAAATATGGTAAGAAATAAAGCATTTGACCCTACTGAAACTGAAAAGCTTTCTAGAAGATAGTCTAACATATGGCTCAGGAATTGTTTTAGAGGTACAGAGTGACAGGACAGTGCATAAGGCACTTGCCAGCATGTGGAAAACCTGGGTTCGATCCCAGGCATCCTATATGATCTCCCAAGCCCACAAGGAGTGACCCTGAGCACTACCAGGTGTGACCCCAAAAAAGAAGAAAGAAATGTTTTAAACAAGTTCTCTACTTATATCATATACTCTCTTAAGTACTTTAAGTCTTGGCAAGATTTACTTTCAAGGCATTTTATCTTTATTTCATAAAAATAGTAGTTATTTTTCTTTGTTTTCTTTTGGGGAGATGGGGTAGGGTTCATGCACAACTTCAGGAGCTGCTCCTGGTCAGGTGCTTGGGGGATCACTGGAGCCAGGACTCAAACCCAGGGCCTCAGAGTTTTCTGCCACTGAGCCATACTCCACCCCAACATTAGCTATTTCTCAAAAGCAAAGACTTGCGGGCCCAGAGTGATAGCCCACGGGTAGGGCGTTTGCCTTCGCGGGCCGGCCTGTGCTGGCCGGGTTCGATCCCCAGCATCCCATATGGTCTCCCGAGCACCCCAGGAGTAATTTCTGAGTGCAGAGCCAGGAGTAACCCCTGAGCATCGCTGGGTGTGACCCAAAAAAGAAAAAAAACTATAGCCCTCTTCCAAGCCCTGCACTGAGCCCTCCACCCTGGGGCTGGCCGACCCCGTCCCGGTCCCCAAAGCTGGGTACTACCTTCATGGGGCTCAGAGGTTACTCTTGATAATTCCTAAGGGGTGATTTAGGAATTGCTCCTGGTGGTGCTTATGGGACCAAGTGGGATGCCAGGGATTGAAGCCGCGTAAGCCCTTCCATTTATTCATGGATTAGATCTGTCTCTTGTAGCTTGTGACGGTCGCTCCCTTTAGTTCCTCATCTGCTCATTGCAGGCAAGGATGCTAGCTAGTGCACATATTGCCGGTGGGACCCCTCAAAAAAATAAATAGATGAGCTCCCGGGGTGAGGAGGGGAGCACAATTGGGGCAAAGACTAATGAAATGTGAACAAGTTAACAATAATCCAATCAGCACATGTTTATTAGCTCCGACAAATAAGCGATACTAACTTAAGATAGAGGAACTGAGTGGCAGACATCCAGGGACCATGTACTAGCTGAATGATTTTTAAGTATAAATCTAAATAAACTGCGAAAGGTTTTAAAAGCAAAGAGAGATGCCATTCTTCCTACCACTGAACAAGAGAATACAGTCCCAAACGCCAAAGAATTTGTCCCTCACCTGTTCACACTTGCTAGGTCTAGTCAAGTCTGAACAGTATTCAACCAAATAAAGACCAGAGACAGGAAAGATAAGACATTAAAAATTCTTAGGACTTAAGCTGCCTCAGAAGTTAACAAATATGGGGCCAGAGCGATAGTGTAGCTTTTGCCCTGCACAAACAGCCAACTCAGGCTCAATCCTTGGCACCCCATATGGTTCCCGAGTCCGCCAGGAGTGATCCCTGAATACAACGCCAGAAGCACCCTGAGAACTGCCAGGTGTGGCCCCAAAACAAACAAAAAAGGAACAAACAAAAATGTAAATCCTGAATTATTTAGGGCTAATAATACACTACAAGAGACTTGTCAAGATGAAGGAAGAGAACCTTCAAAAGAGCAGACAGGGGCTGGAGGATAGCCCAGTGGGTAGGGCGTTTGCCTTGCACGGCGCTGGCCCATGCCGGCCTGGGTTCAATCCCGGCATCCCATATGGTGCCCCGAGCACCGCCAGGAGTGATTCCTGAGTGCAGAGCCAGGAGAAACCCCTGAGAATTGCTGGGTGTGACCCAAAAAAGCAAAAAAAAAAAAAAAAAAAAAAAAAAAGAAAAAAAGCAGACAAACATCATGAAAATAGGAGGATTATAGAGAAATGTGTTGCAGGTCTTGAAAGTAGACAACTGGGGCCGGAGCGATAGCCCAGCGGTAGGGCATTTGCCTTGCAGCGGCTGGCCTGTGCCGGCCCGGGTTCGATCCCCGCACCCCATATGGTCTCCCGACTCCTGAGTGCAGAGCCAGGAGAAATCCCTGAGCATTGCTGGGTGTGACCCAAAAAGCAAAAAAAAAAAAAAAAAAAAAAAAATAGACAACTATGACTATGTGGGAAAACTTCCCTAACACTAATTCGAACACTGCAAAACTTTTTTATGGCAAATTGCTTTTGGCGGTTCAGTTTATTTTCCTCTTTGTGGCTGGCAAATGGCCATGCTGAAAACAGACTATTCAACGTAAGGCAGGCAAAGCATGTAAAATAAATCTCTGCTAATGAGAACAATTTAAAATGTGTTAAGAAAGAGACCTATCAAAGGTAGGTACTGGCACCTGCTTCACTTCATAGAGATGGCATATGGGAAGAGCTCTGAGCTCCCTGGAAAAGTGATACATGCGAACTCAAGGGATTGAATTACAGTATAAAAGGCTAAGCTGTGAACACGCCACATTTCCTTCAGTGTTAAAAGAAGTATCTTCAAAGTACTTGCCAAAGGTTAGCATGTAAACTTCATTGCTTCTACACTAATTAGGGCCCAGGTTGTTACAGTGCCTTTGAAGTTGTGGAGGTTACTGCTTGGTGGGGAAACAGAAACACAGAACTGCTTGCTACAACACACCAGGAGGAGGGCACCAGAGGCTCCCATTACTGTTACTGAGCTCCCTGAGGCTGTGAGCACCTAAGGGTGGAAGGAAGATTAACAAATGCTAACAGATACGGTTCCAACTGCAGCAGGTAAAGTAAATGAGGAAGGCCGTGGTTATCTCTTGTCACTGCACCTGCGATACAGAGGCCGGTGGTTCCCCCCTGGATTCAGATCTGCTAAGCTGCACTTCAACACTCCCCTCTGGGAGTCAGCTACTTAATGCTGAATACAGATTCCCTCGCACCATCTGAGCAGCTGTCCCAGATGTATAAAGCCCAAGTTCATGGGGGACTTTTGGGTCTGGAAGATAGAACAGCAGGTAGTGTGTTCTGTCTTGCTCGATCAAACCTGGCTTTGATCCCCTCCACGTTGTCCCCTGACTACCCCCAGGAGTAATCCCCTGAGCACAGAGCCAAAAGCAAACCCTGAGCACCTCCAGGTGTGGCCCCAAAAGCCTGAATAAATGTGGAGTTTTCTTTAACTCAAAATCTGGGTCTCCAGGGGCCAGAGTGATAGCCCAGTGGGTAGGGCGTTTGCCTTGCATGTGGCTGGCCTATGCTGGCCCGGGTTCGATCCCCCGGCATCCCATATGGTCCCCGAGCACGGCCAGGAGTAATTCCTGAGTGCAGAGCCAGGAGTAACCCCCTGAGCGTCGCCGGTGTGACCCAAAAAGCAAAAAATAAAAAAAATCTGGGTCTCCAGACCCTCAAGACTGTTTCCCATATTATTGGACTTTTAACGAGTGAAACCAGGAGAGAACCTGAGTGGAGTTGTAGGTGCTTATCCGCAGTGGAAAGTCATTTGCAAATGAAAAAATGATTCTCTATCCCAATTTGTCATTGCCCCTTTGAAGAGTAAAGGGGCTCCTCAGGGCAGAGAGGAAGTTCTTAGAGCTGCCCTGCGCCATTCGGTCCCTGGGTATGGGAGGGACACTGACCTTCCAACTGGGGGTAGCCCTTGACCAGGGTCCTGGAGGCGGTCCCCAAACAAATACAAGGACAGTTTATTACTAAATCAAATACAAAACTGGGGACACTGAGATCCCACCCATTTGGATTATGTGGTTTCACTGGCCACTGTCGCCCCTTTCTCTAGCTGGCACTGGGCAAAAGGCAGGCTTTTCAGTCAGGGAAAGGACCGATTCCTCTAATGTGTCACTCGACGGCGCTAAACGGGAGACTGAAACTCATCTGAAAGTGGGGAAACTCCCAAGAGTGACCACCAGAGACTGAGCAGAAGGTCAGCTAGAATCAGAAAGTTGGAATCTACCATCCAATTCCGCTCAATTAGGACACAGAAAACTAAGAAAACTGCTTCCAAAGATCATGACAGAGTTCACCAATGTCTCTCCCAATGTCATGAAACCACTTGAGAAATCTTTTTTTTTTAATTATATTCGCTGCAACACTACTTTATCTAGAAAGTGGAACAAATAAACACCTTTAGGCTCATTTCTGCGGGCTGAACAAATACCCCAGAACCCTGTCGTTATTCCTAGGTACGTTTGGAAAAGCAGGTAGACAAGAGACCCTGAGTTGCGCCCCTGAGTTGCCCAGTCTCCAGCTCCAAACCCCAGACAGACCCTTCCAGGTGCTGATGTGGAACTTCGCCGAGCCCCACGGCGAGTGCCGGGCACGCAGCGGGCGGACGCACAAGCGCGCAGGGAAGCTGGTAGCAGAAAGAGAGTCAAAAAGGCAGACTCCGGGGGCGGCGGGCACCGGCGGCTGCAGCTCAGCAGCCAGAGTGGAGCCAGATCCGCCCACACGGCGGGGGCGCCTGCCACGGTCGTGCGGGGCTCGCGGTAGCCGCGGCGGTGCCGGTGGTACCGGGAAATAGAGCCCCCCGTCCCGCGCGATCCCCACGGCCGGACAGGAATCTCTGCACCTACCTGGCGGTCTCCTCTGCGCGGGGCTGTGCAGAGCAGGAAAGTTGAGCGCGGCTGCCTTCTCCCGCACCGTGGCCATGGCCGCAGCTCCGCACCCCGGCGCCCCAGACCTCCGCTAGAGCGGCGCGCGCGCCGGTGCTGCCAGTTAACCGGCCGGGACGGGGCGTGGCTTTCGCAGGCCCCGCCCCCCGCGGTCCCTGCGCCCCACGCTGCGGGTCACGTGCGTTCCGGACCGCGTGGACCTGGAGCCCACTGGCCCGGTCAGGGTCGCCCCCTTTTCCCGCCCGCCCTCTGGGAAGCTGCGCCCCGGTGCGGATTCGGCCCTCAGTGGCCGGGTGGAGCGTGGATGGACGGAGGGTGTTTCTGTGCTGGGCTCCTGCGAGGCCGCGCCGGCCTCCACGCATCCCGCGTCGCGCGCCGCCCAGCACCGGAGCGCAGCCGGACAAGGACCTGGTAGACTCTGCTCGACTGGATTGGGACCTCGGTCCTCATCGGGGCTCGTGGCGGGTAGTATTAAGAACAGTGTTGTTAATGAAACAACATTATAATGAAAAGGTTTTGTTGTATGTACCGAAAAAATAACCCAGCAGCTTTTCTTGCACGCGGCTGAGCCTGGTTGGACCCTCAGCATTCCATATGCCGAGCACCGCTAGGAGTGATCGCTGAGCGCCGCCAGGTGTGGCCCAACAGCAAAATAAATAAAACATTTTTTGTTAACGTTGTATCCAGCAGAATTCGTCGATTCCCCCCCCCATGGGTTTATACATGATTATAAAAGGTTTCAATGTTTGGCGAAGGTTTATTTTATTTATTCTTTTTTTTTTTTTTTTTTTTGGCCTTTTGGGCCACACTCGGCGATGCTCAGGGATTACTCCTGGTTCTGCGCTCAGGAATTAGTCCTTGCGTTGCTGGGGCTACCATACCGGATGCCAGGGATAGAAGCCAGGTTGGCCGCATGCAAGGCAAACGCCCTCCCCACTGGACTATTGCTCCAGCCCCTTGGTGAATGTTTATAAAAGACAAAAAAACCATTAACATATCTATTTTATGTATGCAGATACACAAAACAAAATAAACAGAAATCCAGAGTGGCCCTGGATTGTTGAGATTTGAGGATTTTAGACATTTGAGAATTAAACATAAATGCAGAGTGAATAATGATTATGATAATTTCATCCAATAATTAGTAAAGCTGTTCTCTGATGCAGAGAAAATAATATATTGTGTCTTCAGCTTTCTTTTCGATAAAAGAAGCAACTACAGAAAGCTTTGTTCAAAATAACCAGTACTATTAAATGCAAATATTAAACTCCTACCGACCCCCTAAAAACACACAGAAACCTTCTGTTGCCCCATATTAGTTTAAAATGAACATATTAAATTTGATTTTCATTAGAACATAGTATTTTTTTTTTTTTTTTTTTTTGGGTCAAACCCGCGATGCTCAGGGGGTTACTCCTGGCTCTGTACTCAGGAATTACTCCTGGCGGTGCTCGGGGGGACCATATGGGATGCCGGGGGATTGAACCCCGGCCGGCATAGGCCGCCACGCAAGGCAAACGCCCCTACCCGCTGGGCTATCGCCCGGCTCCCAGAACATAGTATTTCTTCACACTAGTAAATCAAAACCAAAACTCAAATTATATACTTATTAAGCAATGTGTACAGGGCCGGAGCAATAGGTTTGTCTTGCACACGGCTGGACCCAGGTTCGATCCCCAGCATCCCATACGGTCCCCAGCACCGCCAGTAGTAATTCCTGAGCATTGCCGGGTGTGCCCCCAAAAGCTAAAAATCATAAAGCAGTGTGTACAATATCGAGCTTCATCTTCTGGATAGGAATGCCAAGTTAGTCTCTCTTCATAAAAAGCAATGAGAATTCAGGGCCGGAGCGATAGCCCAGCGGGTAGGCGCTTGCCTTGCATGCGGCCGGCCCATGTTGGCCCAGGTTCGATCCTGGGCATCCCATATGGTCCCCGAGCACCACCAGGAGTGATTCCTGGAGTGCAGAGCCAGGAGTAGCCCCTAAGCATTGCCGGGTGTGACTCAAAAAGAAAAAAAAAAAAAAAGCAATGAGAATTTGAGGGTATTTCAAAATTGCCACTTGCCAGCTCAAGTCAGCCTCATCTGAACCTTTCCACTCCATGAGAAACATCAATTCTCCGCCGCTGTCTGTGGCACCAATTATTCGTTCAGGATCCAGACCTCAGGCAAAGCCTCTTGGCTATCAGCAGCATCTCTTTACCCCTTTGATTTGCTATCATCAGAGTCACTGCTAGATAAAGATTTTTTTTTTGGGTCACACCCAGCAATGTTCAGGGATTATTCCTGGTTCTGCACTCAGGAATTACTTCCTGGCGGTGCTTGGGGAACCATATGGGATGCCAGGGAACTGAACCCAGGTCGGCTGGCGTGCAAGGCAAACGCCCTACCTGCTGGATTATCGCTCTGGCCCCTCCAGGATCGTTCTTGGTGGTGCTTATAACCCAGAGGTTACAGTCAGGAAATTGGTGACACCTCCAAAGTAACTCAGGTGAGAATAGAATTCTCTATGCTCGGGAGTAACGCCCAGGGGCTCCCAATTCCCAGGAAGTTGAATCCACGGGTTTCAGAGTTGGGTATTCTGAAAAGATGAGTGAACTAAGAAACCAATTACCAATAGCTATGTACTTGGCTCATTTTAATGTCAAATTTGGTATTTTTTTTTTTTTTTGTTTTTGGGTCACACCGGCAATGCTCAGGGGTTACTCCTGGTTCTGCACTCAGGAATTACTCCTGGCGGTGCTCGGGGGACCATATGGGATGCCGGGGATCGAACCGGGCCGCACAGGCCGGCCGCGGCAAGGCAACGCCCTACCGGCTGGGCTATCCTCCGCCCCAAATTTGGTAATTTTTGTAATCATATTAAACCTTCGTAAACGTCGTCTTGGATGGAAGATGCCAATTTGGTAAGATTGTACATTAGAATAGGGTGTTAAATTAGTTTATTGGAAGAAGCACCTACCTGTTGGTTCAGCAGAGAATCTTTGTAAGAATTTGGACAACAAGGCCCAGAGTTTAATGGGTAAGGCCCTTTGTTCTCATTGGAGCAACTGCACTCCTAGGATTGAGAAGAAGTTGCAAACCAGAGTGTCTTTTTTTAATTTTTTGTTCTTTTTGCTTTTTTGGGTCATACCCGGCAATGCTCAGGGGTTTCTCCTGGCTCTGCACTCAGGAATTACTTCTGGCGGTGCTCCGGCGACCATATGGGATGCCGAGGATCGAACCTGGGCCGGCACTAGGCCGGCTGTGTGCAAGGCAAAAAGCCCTACCATCTGGGCTATCGCTCTGGCCCCTAATTTTTTTTTTTTTAATTTTTTAATGTGCTTTCCCCCCTGGTGGTGGTAAAACCCAGATTCAGGAATTGCCTTTGTAATTTCTCCATTGGTTCACTTGATCACTTGAGATCCTGTTATTCGGTCAATTTGCTTGAGCGGGCACCAGTAACGTTTCCATTTGACCCTATCACGTGCCAGTGTAGCCCAATGGCATCTGGTTGCTTCAGGAATATGAAGAGCCTCAAACCGTTCGTTCATTTTGACCAAGATGTCTGACCATCTTGTAGGTGGGCGGCCACGTGATCTTTTGCCATTCCATGGAATCCAGTTGGTAACGGCTCTAGTCCAGCGGTCATCTCCACTTGCATTACATTTCCAGCCCATGGACAAACGACACATGGCAATTTCAATGCCTTGGCAAACGACACAGCTTCCCTGATTCTCGATCGCCAATGTAGGTCGGAACTCCGGATTCCTTCTCTCACTTGAGTGAGGCTTGATATTCCAAGCATAGCTCTTTCAATTCCTCTTTGAGAGACTCAAATACTGTTCTTATCCTGCTTTCGTATGGCCCAGGTGTCTGAGGCGTATGTTAATGCAGGGAGTATGGTGGAGTTGAAGAGATGTGCCCGGAGACGGAGGTTCTTTGTCCTTTTAGCTATTTCTTTGACGCTCCTGAAGGCATTCCATGCCACTCTCTTCCTCCTGTGCAGCTCAGGTTTTAGGTCGTTCATCATGTTGAATTCTCGACCTAGGTACACATAACTGCTGCATTCAGAGATGTTTGTTCCATTAAGAATGAATGGAGCATCTGGAACTAGTTCGTCTTTTCATGAACATTGTTTTGTTGCAGACCTACCTTTCTACATTCACGGTCAAAGTCAGCCAGCATTTGTGCCTCTTGGCTAATGTTTGGTGTTATTGGAACAATGTCGTCAGCAGAGCAGAGGTGGTGTAGTTGCCGACCGTCTATCTTCATTCCCATTCCTTCCCATTCTAATTGTCGCATGATGTTCTCAAGGGTGGCGCTTGGACAAAGATGAAGCAGGAAGAAACAAAAGCAGGGTCCTGGAGTGACAGGATAGGGAGTGCATCCGACCTGAGTTCGATCCCTGGCATCCCATATAGTCACCCGAGCTCTGCCAAGAGTAATTCCTGAGCCAAGAGCCAGGAGTAACCCCTGAGCGTCACCGGGTGTAACCCAAAAAAGAAAAAAAATACAAGTTAGGGCCTGAGCGATTGCACAGCGGGGAGGGCATTTGCCTTGCACACAGCGAACCAGGGTTTGATCCGTGGTATCCTATATGGTTCCCCAAGCACCGCCGGGAGTTATTGCTCAGTACAGAACCAGAGAGTAACCCCTGAGCATTGCTGGGTGTGACCCCAAAAGCCCTCTCCTACTCCCAAAAAAGTTGGAATGAGTTTTTGACTCCCAGTGACTTGTGTTTTTGTCTGAATGCTCACCAGTTGGTTCTCAGCAGCTACTTCCGCTCTGTAGGGTCGCTTTCAGAGGTGCTGGAGGGATTTTGCCCACACAGGTGCTGGGGGATTCACATCAGGCATCCAACACACAAAACAGCTCAGTTTGTAAGTACTCGGCCCATAGACCCATTAACCTTTTTCTATGGTGCATAACTCAATGAACTGATACATAATTTACAAATTAGGTGTGAAACCTTTCTCCTGTTTTTTCCCATTGCAGTAGTGTAATGATTGCCCCCCTCCACGCATTACAGAAATTCTGAGCATAATACATTATTGATGAACTTTTTTTTTTTTTTTTTTTTTGCCTTTTTGGGTCACACCTGGCAATGCTCAGGGGCTACTCCTGGCTCTGCACTCAGGAATTACTCCTGGTGGTGCTCAGGGGATCATATGGGATGCCGGGGATCAAACCAAGGCCTGCAGAGGCCGGGCAGCGTGCAAGGCAAACGCCTACCGCTGGGCTATCGCTCTGGTCCCATTGATGGACATATTTAAGGGAAAGAAAGAATTTTTTTTTTTTGTTTTTTTTTTTGGGGGTCACACCCGGCAATGTTCAGGGGTTACTCCTGGCTCTGCACTCAAGAATCACTCCTTGTGGTGCTCAGGGGACCATATGGGATGTCGGGGATCGAACCCGGCCGGCATGGGCCGGCTGCATGCAAGGCAAACGCCCTACCCGCTGGGCTATCGCCCCGGCCCCAAGAAATAATTTTTTTTTTTTGGTCACACCTGACGATGCTCAGGGATTACTCCTGGCTCTGCACTCAGGAATCACTTTTTTTTTTTTTTTTTTGGCTTTTAAGTCATTCCCAGTGACACTCAGGGTTACTCTTGGCTCTTTGATCTGGAATTACTCCTGGCAGTGCTCAGAGAATGGTATAGGATGCTGGGGATTGAACTCAGGTTGTCCATGTGCAAGGCAAATGCCTTACCAGCTGTGCCCTACCTGCAGTAGCTCCTGACCCCAAGATGGAAATTTTGATATTAAATAACCTTGAGGTTAAGCTTTTAAAATGGGGACCAGAACGATAGCCCAGCGGTATGGCGTTTGCCTTGCATACGGCCGGCCTGTGCCGCCCGGGTTTGATCCCCGGCATCCCATATGGTCCCCTGAGCACCGCCAGGAGTAATTCCTGAGTGCAGAGCCAGGAGTAACCCCTGAGTGCCGCCAGGTATGACCCAAAAAAGCAAAAAAATAAAAAATGACTGGTTGCTATAAGGAACTAAAGGTTTAAGATTTACGATTTCTTCCTTCAGTTATCTGTTTGTTTGTTTTTTAGACTATTACATTTTCTTAACAGTTTAAAGATTAAATATACCATGTTGAGGGCCAGAGTGATTACAGCAGGAAGGATGCTTGCCTTGCATGTGGCCATCCAGGGTTCAATCCCGGTATTCCATACATCAAGCACCACCAGGAGTAATTCCTGAGTGCAGAGCCAGGAGTAACCACTGAGCACCAGAAGGTATGACTCTCACCCCAAAAGAACACTACTGGGTGTGGCTCCAAAACCAAAAAGTCTTTATAAAAAATTTCATCACAAGTACAAACTTCTGTCTTCGTAGTATTTTTACTATAATTGTATATACTGTTTATTTTTAAGAAGCATAATATTTTGAATGTTAACTTCTGTATGAAGTTACTTGGTTATATGAATCATAGAAGACTGAGAAAGAAATGTTTACCATAAGTATTATGTCGAAATATTTCAATTATTCACACTACACCCCCTTGTCCTTTATATAAACCATAAATCAACAATGAGCCTTCTCATGAAGTAGGGAAGTGCATTATGCAGCCGTTTGACTCTGTTCTGTACAAGTTGCAATGAATTAAAAACTAATATAAATTACAATCAATATTTAGAACACAATAATACCTAAATACCTTTGGCTAATTTGGGCTGGTAGACTAGTAAGTAGAAATAAATTGTGATGATTCTTGTCATAATTTTATTAAGGTCAAAAAAATTTGGCTTTGATCAGCTGTTTTTCTTCTATAAATGGAGCTTCTATTTTCCTCCATAAAATGAATATTTTATTTTTGGATAGCTTTATTTACCTCCTGAATAAGTGCAGTTGAAAAAGATCACTGACTATTTAAAGGTACAAAAAATGTTCAGATTCATAAATTACTTAATTTTTTCTAATTAAAAGGAGCCGGAGCAATAGCACAGTGGGTAGGGCATTTATCTTGCACGAAGCAGACCCAGGTTCGATTCCTGGCATTCCATATGGTCTCCCGAGCACTGCCAGGAGTAATTCCTGAGTGCAGAGCCAGGAGTAACCCCCTGAGATTGCTGGGTGTCACTCCAAGAACAGCTCAGGGACCAGAGAGATAGTACAGTTGGTACTTGACCTGTACTTACCCAGCCCAAGTTCAATCCTCAGCACCCTATATGGTCCACTGAGCCTTGCCAGGAGTAATCTGTGAGTACAGAGCCAGGAATAAGCCCTGAGTGCTTCTGGGTGTGCCCCAAAATAAAAGCAAAGAAAAAAATTCTTTGTTTTCCCCCTCCATTTTGTCGAGCCTGGTGGCCCTGCCCGGGAGCTGCCCGTGGGCCAGCATCCAGGTCTTGCAGACGGCTGGGGAGGCTGAAGCTGCGGCTCGCGCCGGGCCTTAGCTGACCATGGAATCCCGGGGAGGGCAGATGGGCTTTGGGAGTGGGCCGCCGCCTCCGGGGGGGGTCCCGAAGCGGCCGGATGAGACTCCGCCCATCACGCTAGCCACCATTTTCGTTGTCCGGACGCTGGGAAACTGCCTCACGACCAGAGGAACAGAGCAAAACCACTAGGGTGGTGAAACAGTGATGTCTTTTGGTGCACTGCATTCCACGAAGAGCAGGAAAGTTTGTTAGGAGGGAGATATAGAGAGGAAGGAGATGACATGCAGAGTGGGTGGTTGGGGGGGAGGGGAGGGAGACGGGACATTGGTGATGGGAGATTGGTTTGGGTGGAGGGTGCATGTTGGAACCCTGTGGAAATGGGACTCTACATGAGCATCTTTCAATAAAAAAAAGGTGGAATCTACCATGGACATGTGGGAATGGAGGTTGGGTGAGACAGAGAGGGGAGCAGTGTGCTAATATTTGTCAAAGTGATAATGCCAGCCTAGAACTGAGCATTGAATATAGGAGAAAATATATACATGATAATCTCTAGGTGTGTATATTGCAATCCACAATGTGTAAGAGAAGAGATAAAGAAAGAGAGAGAGAAGAGATGGGGAACTTGCCATGGGGGTGGGCTGGGGGGGGGGGAGGGAGGTGGGGACATTGGTGGTGGGAGATGGGCACTGGTGGAGGGATGGGTGCTGGAGGACTGTATGACTGAAACCCAAACATGAACATCTTTGTAATTGTATATTACATGGTGGTGTAATAAAATATTTAATAAAAAATAAATAAATAAATAAATTCTTTGTTACTTTTTTTTTTTTACAACTCTGCTGAAGTTGTCACGAGGAGGGACTGCACACATGCTTGGCTGTGGCGCTCACCAGGGTCACACATTAGGGTCGTGGTGCTTGCACCTGGCCAGGCTGCTTCAAGGGTTGCTCTCCTATAGCGCTGGTACTCGCACACATGCTCACTAGGGCTTGCATTTTAGTTGAGATGTACACCGGGTTGTGATTCTCACACGCTTTCCAGTTGCAGTGCTTGCAAGGGGTTGCACCTCTTTTGGGGTGTCCACCCAGCTGTGGTGGGAAATCCCTGGATATCCAGGGATCACAGACAGCAGAGCTGGAAGGTTGCAACAAGCAGAACAACCAGGATTGCTCTTTACGCATGTGGACACAAGAGATTTGAACTCGTCACCAAACATTTAGAAGGCTAGTGTTCTAAACCACTGCACCATTCCTCTGGTCCCACATTACTCTTTACTTAGCACCTAAAAGTCAGCATGTAGTCAAGAACAGCCTGTGTTGTTAGACACAAAATCACTTGATCACTTGACATCCTGTTATTCATTGATTTGCTTAAGCAGGTGCCAGTAACATTTCTATTTGACCCTATCACGTGCCAGTGTAGCCCAATGGCATATGCTTGCTTCAGGAATACGAAGAGCCTCAAGCCGTTTGTTCAAACTGAATGGTTTGAATGGTTTGAGACACAAAATACAAAACTGAATGGGGCCGGAGCAATGGCCCAGCGGGTAGGGCGTTTGCCTTGCACGCGGCCGGCCCATGCCGGCCCGGGTTCGATCCCCGGCGTCCCATATGGTCCCCCGAGCACCGCCAGGGAGTAATTCCTGAGTGCAGAGCCAGGAGAAACCCCTGAGCATCGCCGGGTGTGACCCAAAAAATCAAAAAAAAAAATACAAAACTGAAAACCTGGCTTTCAGACATGACACATTCTCCTGCTCACTGGATGTTACTCCCCAGGCATCTCTCCTCCCTGTTTCATGATGTGCGAGTGACTCGTGGTCCTTAGGGCTCCTCATTTGGCTTCCTCACCCAGCCGCAGGGGGTTACAGCTATTTCAGTACTTCTAGAATTATCTCTAAACATTAAAAAATTTGGGGGGATCACACCAGACGATGGGTGATGCTCAGGGGATATTCCTGGCTCTGACCTCAGGAATTAATCCTGGCAGTGTTCGGGTAAATCATATGGGGATGCCGGGATCTAACCCGGTTGGCCATGTACAGCAGGCAAATGCCCTACCCGCTATAATATCACTCTGACCCCTCTCAGCTATTTTTTTTAAAGCATCAGCTTTATGGGGCAGAAGCAATAGTCCAGCGGGTAGGACGTTTGCCTTGCACGCCGTCACCCGGTTTGATCCCCAGCATCCTATATGGCCCTCCGAGCACCGCCAGGAGTAATTCCTGAGTGCAGAGCCAGGAGGAGCCCCTGAGCATTGCCGGGTGTGACCCAAAAAAACAAAAAACAACAACAAAAGAAATAAGGCATCGGCTTCATTTTTTCCTGCTGCCCACTTTGTATCTCTGCTTGGATATCCAGTGGGCATCTCTAACCTTGTGTCCAAAACCAAACTCTCCATCTCTTCCCTGTAAATATGTCCACAAATGAGTCTCCTACTAGTCAACAGCAACTCCAATTTTCTAGTAGTTTAAGAAAAGTCTCTTGGAGTCATAACCTGATTCCTTTTTTCTCTCATACTCTGCAGAATTTATGTGGACATTTATTGGTTTTACTTTGGAAAATAAAGGCAGGATCTGCTCCTGTAATTGGACCTCCATTCTTCTGTTCCTCTCTGTTCCTGGATTCTGCAGTACCTTTCTTTGGTTCTGTTTTTTTTATTTGCCCCAACCCCATTCAGATTATTTTAACAAATCAGTTAGTGTTTATTTTGTGTGTGTGTGTGTGTGTGTGTTTGTGTTTGCTGTCCTTTATTGAAGGGTTCCACATCATCGTGGGACCTCACACCAGGAAAAAGATAGGTGGCCCCAATATCGAGGGAGGCTTAGAAGGGAAGAGGAATGGGTTACGATCCCACCACACCTCCCTGGAAACAAAAACCCATGGCAGACAGACAGACAGACAAGGGCAGGGAGGGCTTTGCTTCACTCTGGTCCTCTCCATGCCTTTGAAAAGTCAAACACTGGCTATGCAGGTCTCCAGAGCCCCCACCCCTACCCAAGGCAGTGCTTGTGGGACCCTCCCCCGCAAAGGGACAGTCTCTGAGCAGCTTCACTTTGCTCCTTCTTCACTTTGGAAAGTCCGTTAGTGGTAAAAAAAAAGTCAGGGTTGGACAAACAGCTCATCAGATTGAGCACATAGTTTGCATGCCACTGGGCGTGGCCCCAAAACAACAACAAAAAAGATATATATGTATGTGTGTGTATATGTATACATATATATATATTTGCTTTCATAAAATTTAAAAGAATATGGCGACGAAACTCTGACCTTCAAAGAATGAATGAGCATCTGAAGAGACAATGGCAGAAGAAAATGAGTGCATATAAACTGTTCTTTTTTTTTTTTTTTTTTTGCTTTTTTGGGTCACACCAGGCAATGCTCAGGGGTTACTCCTGGCTCTACTCTCAGACTTTACTCCCGGCGGCGCTCAGGGGCCCATATGGGATGTTGGGGAATCGAACTCAGGTCGGCCACTTGCAAGGCAAACGCCTTACCCGCTGTGCTATTGCTCCGGCCCCACACTGTTCTTATTTCTATCAGCACCGCTCCTAACCAACTGAGCTAACCGGCCCTGTGTTCTTATTTCTAAATAGGGCCAGAGTGTTCTTTCTTCTAGATACTGTGAGAGAGAAAGTGAGTGAGTGAGTGAGTCTCTGTGTGTGTGTGTGTGTGTGTGTGTGTGTCTGTGTGTGGGTATGTGTAGGGATCAAACCCCAGAGCCTCCCACACTCACAGCAACTGCTCTACTATTGCAAATATTTCCAATATTCCTGTTGCAAAATCAAGGAGAAACTTTACAGAGATAAATTTAAGGTAAACAGGTACTTAATTAAGGCTGTCTTCTTATGCCAATGAGTAAAAGTATTCTTAGCTAACACATTAGTAGTTGTCAGGGAACTGGCCACTTTTGTTCCCTAAATCTGTACATTGAAGGTCTCCATGTGGCAGTGAAGGCTTTCTAAGGTTATTAAAGTTAAATTAGGTTAGAAGTGATGCAAACAGGAGCAACTCCTGAGCAACACCAAATGTGTCCCAAATTTTTTTTTTGTTTTAGTCCCGGCAATGCTCAGGGGGTTTCTCTGGCTCTGCACTCAGGATTATCCGGTGTGCCGGGGGCGGGAGGGGGGCGGCTTTTTAAATCAAGTTTTGCTCTTCAGAATGGTGCCTTAATATATAATTCTTGTTTGTTATTGGGCCACACCCAGCAGTGCTCAGGGATCAGTCCTGGCGGGCTTGGGGCACCATGTGGGATGCTAAGGATTGAAGCCGGGTTGTCTGCATACAAGGCAAGTATGCTATCAGCTGTACTATGGCTTTGGCCCTAATATATAATCTTTTCATTAGTGAACTGTTTGCAAGCTCCTATGTTAATGTTTAAGCATTTGCATTGGCCTCAACTATGGAAAACTCATTTCCTGAATTCTATGTAAGTCAAATAACATTATCTTATAGTAAATTCAGTGGGGAATTGCACTGCAAAAGCCCTACTACAAGTTGACCCATTAATGATTTTAAGCCACTGGTAACATTTTTAAGTCATTGCTTAACAGTTTTAAATAACTGATTTACGTCTATGTAGACAAGATCAACTAAAATAATTGGTTCTAAAGTCAGATTCTCTCTGGCTGTTTTGGATTTTCTTGCTTCACTGCTTCAACATACCTGTCTATAGCTCAATCACTTCCCTGGGTTAAATGGAAATTAAATGTGAGACTTAAGGGAATAACCTCTGGTCCGCTGACAGGCACTATGAGAACGAAGAGCAATATTTAAAGAGAAGGCACTCTGTTTTTTTTGCTTTTTGGGTCACACCCAGCGATACTCAGGGGTTACTCCTGGCTCTACACTCAGGATACTCCTGGCACTGCTTGGGGGACCATATGGGATGCCGGGGGATCGAACCCAGGTCGGCCACATACCAGTCAAATGCCCTACCCGCTGGACTATCACTCTTGCCCCCACTGTGAGTTCTTATAAAGAAAGCACGAGGCTGTCTCTCTGACTCTCAGCCATTTTCAACTATTTAGCACAATTTGAAAAAACATGAAGCTGCTTCGGACAGGCTCTCCTGTGGGTATTGATGTTTCCATTTTCAACTATTTAGCACGATTTGAAAAAACATGAAGCTGCTTTCAGACAGGCTCTCCTGTGGGTATTCATGTTTCCTTGCAGCTCATCTAAGTGGCCCTTGTGAAGAAGACCATGATGGTGATCCGAAGGCTGTGGATAAGAAGTTGAGTACTTTGTGGTTAGTGTCATCAGTCACTTCTCATTCATCTTATATTAATGTTCCAAACTTTGCATGGCGGGGGGGGGGTGGGGGTATTTAAAATACCTGCTTAATGATTTTGATCTGTTTTACAAATCAGTTAAAACCTCCTGATACTCTAAAGGTCATACTTACTATTCTGCAGTAATTCTTATGGTGCTTCCAAACCACGTTGCCTTTTCTCAATATTTCAGTCTTCCTAGCATAAAAGAAAATAATGGCTTAAGAAACTTTCTTATCTCACTTCCAGGATGAGAAAAAAGATCCCAGTTAGGTCTCACATACCTACCTGAGGACACTTGGTAGCAGAGCTGAAGCAGAATCCATTCGTCTGAATAAAAGCTGAGCTTAAACCTCCCTTTGCAGTTTTATTATTCTGCCTGGCTGTTTAAAAAGTCCTTCAACCTCTGAGGGTTGGTTTAATCATTAAAGCTTCTATAATGCTTTCCCCTGAGGTCAGAGCATAGCACAGCAGGTAAGGCAACTAACTGCCTTGCACGCAGCTGACCCAGGTTCCATCCCCAGCATTCCATATGGTCTGCTGAGCACAACCAGGAGTAATTCCTGAGGGCAGATCCAGTAGTAAACTCTAAGCGTTGTCAGGTGTAACCCCAAAACAAAAACAACATGAGACCAATATCCAATGCAGGCAATACAGACCAGGAGGACTTGTCAATGATTGGAATCTACCAGGAGTGAGTGGAGGTCAGAGGTTGGACAGTGTGCTAACAATTGTTGGAAATGGTAACGCCAGACTAGAACTGAGCATTGAACATAGGCAAGGCGATATACATGATCACCCCTAAGTGTATGTATTGCATGCGCATGCCACAATGTGTAAGAAAAGGGAGAAAGAGAGAGACGGGGCGGGAGTGGGGGTGGATAGGAGGAGAAACAATGCCTACCATAGAGGCAGACTGGGAGAGGGAGGAGGGAATTTGGGGATATTGAAAGGTTGGCGGAGGATTGGGTGTGGCTGAGACTCAATCATGAACAGCTTTGTTATCTCATGGTGATATAATAAAATTAAAACAACACCCCGGGGCTAAGCTGACCATGGGGCTCCTGGAAGGACAGATGGGTTTTGGGAGTGGGCCCATCACCTCCGGAGGGTCCCGGAAGCAGCCAGATGAGACTCGCCCACCACACTAGCCACCACTTGCACTGTCCGGACGCTGGGATACTACCTCACGACCAGATGAACAGAGCAAAACCAGTCTGAGCCCAGGTTGCGCGGCCGCTTGCAGCCGCGCGGTCCATCAAAAAATAGTGGAAACAGTGATGTCCTTTGATGCACTGCATTCTATGATGTGCAGGAAAGTTTGGCGGAGGGAGAGATAGAGAGGAGAGAGAAAACATACAGAACCCGCCAAGTAGTTGAGGTGTGGGGAGGGGAGGGAGGTGGGGACATTGGTGATGGGAGATGGGTTTGGGTGGAGGGATGGGTGTTGGAACGCTGTGGAACCAGAACTCTGCATGAGCATCTTGCAATTGTATGTCTAAAATGGTGTAATAAAATTTTGTGGAAAAAAAAGAAAGTATTAAAGGTTGTTCAAAGCAAAAAAAAATAAATAAATAAAAACAACAACAAAAAAGCTTTCCTTGACTTTCCTCTAAGTAAACGAAACATCCTCTGAGTCTTTTGCTCAGTGAGTGCAGTTAAAAGCATTCATTTTTCTTTTACCAGGATTTTGTTCCATAATTATTCTATTTGTGTAGCCCAAAATAAACAAACAGGAATGTTGTTTTGGTTTCTGAGCTTTCTTTGCACAAAGACAAAACTGTAAACATGAGGACCAAGGCATTTCTTTTTTGGGGGTGGGGGGGGCATACTGGTGGTGCTCTGGGCTTAGTCCTGGCTGTGCTGGGGACTGAGTCAGGGTGGGCTGTGTGAAGCTAAATCCCTTTGCCCCTGTGCTCTCTCTGACCCTACACCTCCCTTTTCATGAAGTTATTATCAGCATTTATTTTTTATTTTGGCCTTTGGGCCACACCCAGCAGTGCTCAGGGCTTACTCCTGGTTCTGTACTCAAGATCACTCCTGAGGAGTGATGCCAGGGATCAAAGCAGGGTCAGCCGCATGCAAGGCAAGAGCCCTACTCATTGTAGTGCTGGTCTAGCTCCTGTCAGCAGTTGTTGTGTCGTACACTTGGTATTTTTATTTTGATATTTAAATATAGTTCATTAAGATCTTTGTAGCAAAATCTAACAACTTTCCTATTTTCTGTAACTTTAATATACCATTACGCATCAAATACATTAGGTACTGTTTCAGATGTTTCTAGAAACCGTGAGGGAAGCATAACATTTCTTTAGAAGGTAATGGTATCAAGCAAAAGAGAGTACAGCTATCAAGCAATCACAACAAAGTGTAAATGCTATTTTAGAGACATTTAAGCCACAATATACAAATGCCACTCTAAAGACTAGCTAATCTGGTCCGATTTGGGTCCTAATTGGGTTCAATATAAGAGATGTTAAAGTGAAATCTGAAAACTGAAGAACAGTTCAGTAGAGAGAAGGGAACATAAAAGCATCAAAGGCAAGAAATAGCATGCACATTTGAGAAGTTTTTGGTTAGTTTTTCTTGGGCCACACCCTGTGGTACTCAAGGCTGCCTCCTGGCTCTGCACTGAGATCACTCCTGGGGACAATCCAGGATGCAAGAGACTGAACCCACATTGGCTGTGAGCAAACACCCTATCCCTCTACTATCACTCAGGCCCCTGAAATTTAAAAAAATTCCTAAGATTTGGTTATAATGGGGGAAAAGTAATGGATTAAGGCTTGACTATCCATAAAAAACTTGGGTTTGGCTAAAGGCAGTAGAAAGGTTGTGAAGGGGAGGGTGGAGAAGATAACTCTGACTGCAATCTAAGAAAAACTGTTCCAACATGCTTTTATTTTATTTTATTTTTTTGTTTAGTAAGGGAAGTGCTTGAAGTAGCTAATAGAAAAGCTAGGGGCCAGAAAGAGCAAGGGGCGAAGACACTTGCCTTGTAGGCAGCCAACCCCTGTGATTCCTGGTACTGCCTATGGTCTGGAAGTGAGCCCTGAGCAGACCAGAACCCCGAGTCCACAGAGTGTGAGCCTAGTGAACCAAATGAGCTGCCACAACGCAAACTGGGGTCCTTGGCACCGTAGAGTCTGAACAGATCCTTGCACTGAATCTTATGGTCTTCTGAGATGAGCCAGTAATGCCAGGGGGTAGCCTTTGAGTACTCACAGGAGGCAGCCCCCCCCCTGTCCCTTAATCTATATTTGCCCCTCAGTGAAAATTCATCATAGGCAAATTATATGGACAAGGAATGTTTTTGCAATCAATTTGTTGACTCCTGGTTACCATCACAATAGGGATAGGGTTTAACAAGACTAACAGGTAATTGTATTCCCTTTTATTCTGAAACCAGTACTGGTTTTTATTCTAAATCATTAATGCTAGCCTAAGAAGCATTTACTTAACCCATGAGCAGATATATACATAGCCTAAAATGATGAATAGATAATTCCTTTCATTTCAAAATATGCTTTACAGTCTTTCACACTTGAGTACTTCTGAACTCTAGTTTAGTGACACCACAGACAAGATCAATCAGTAATATTTAATCTGATCCTCCCCATGTTGGAAAGTGAAAGTGTTTTAGGCTGATGTCCGAACTAACGAGAGGACACCCTGAAGAAACAGTGCAGTGACTTAGAGCTCCCGCTTTGCAAGTATGTGGTCATGAGTTCAAATCCACGGTGTCCAGAATATGTTGAGTATAGCCAGTACCTCAAAGCCTGCCAGAGGGATGCCGGAGCATTGAGCCAAAAGACCTGAGCACTGCTGGGTGCCGCCCAAAACAAAACCTAAGGATGTTTCCTCATCTATCCCAAGAACACAAAACGTTAACTGTGACATTAAGTATAATAGGATATGGGAACCACACAAACGTCCAGTGAAAAATCAATAAAGACATTCTCTCTCTCTCTCTCTCTCTCTCTCACACACACACACACACACACACACATACACACAGAGCACTGGTAAGAGGGAATAAAATCTTTTTTCTTTTGGTGTCACACCCTGGCGATGCTCAGGGTGTGACCCTGGCTCTGCACTCGGAATTACTCCCGGCGGTGCTCAGGGGCATATGAGATGCCGGGATCGAACCCGGGTTGGCTGCATGCAAAGCAAATGCCCTGCCCGCTGGACTACATAGGTCCAGCTCCACAAAGAAAGAAAATCTTATAGTTCACTGCAACTTGGATGGTTCTGGAGGATATCATGTTAAATGAAATAAGTCAGACGGGTGATAAGTTAGCTGGATGATTTCACTCACTGTGGCATAAAGAGAAACAGGGAACAGACAATATCAAAGAGACAAATCCCAGGCCTCTGATTGCAGAATTTACATTCCTAAGCACTGGGGGGAAGGGGAATAGGGAACTGGGGAGAGGCATACTAGGGGGACTTGGGGATACTGAGGGAGGGATCTAGGCACTCTTGGTGGTGGCAGCAGCATTTTGCACACTAAAGTAATGAAAGCTAACAGCACTGAAATTATTTCACCTAATCTTCGAAACAATAAAAAAAAAAACTAGATATTACAGAATCTAAAAACATTTTTGACTGCTGATGTTTTTGTTTTTTCTTTTTGGGTCACACCCGGCGACGCTCAGGGGTTTCTCCTGGCTCTGCACTCAGGAATCACTCCGGTGGTGCTCAGGGGACCATATGGGATGCTGGGGACTGAATCAGGGCCGGCATAGGCCGGCGCCCAAGGCTAACGCCCCTACCTGCTGGGCTAATCGCCCGGCCCAACTGCTTATATTTTCAAACGATGTAAAATGACATAAAACTTTAAGTACCAATATTTTATATGTATTATCAAGTATCTGATCACAGCCTGGCTCATCAGTGACCCACCCTACAGCAGTCTTTTTCAAGCCCAGCCCAGGTATTTTGCGTATGTGAGTCTCTGATCCAGAGACTCACATACGAGGGGCAGAGCTGCTACTGGCTCTCCCTGTGCCCAGCTGATCACGAGGCACCTAGGAGGGAAGGCTGGTTCTAGCCCTGGCCTGCCACCCCAGCAGAGCCTCGCAAGAAACCAGAGGAACCCCCACACCATGGGGGCCGCCATTTTCCACATCCAGACTCCCCACTCAAAGCTCCACCCAGCAAAAGAGCTGATCACAAGCCCGGCTTGTGAGGCCACAGTTCATCAATAAATGCACGAGATTAGTGGTGACTACAAGAGTACACCACCCCCACGGTAGAGCCTGGCAAGCTACCTGTGTCGTATTTGATATGCCAAATACCAGTAACAATTATAGACCTTATTCCCATGACCTGATGGAATGATTTGAGGTTCTTTATGTTCCTGGAGTGAGCAGATGCCCTTGGGCTACACTAGCATGTGACAGGACGTATAGAGATGTTACTGGTGCCCACTTGAGCAAATCGATGATCAATGGGAAGACAAGTGATACAAGTGATCAAGTATCACCAATAAGGCTGACTGAGTCATTTGTATCTAACAGCTTTGGAGCTCCAGTGGCGCGGTTTATGTATCTAACAGCTTTAAGATTCTATAAACATGGTGTATGTTGTGTTAGGAATCTACATCATGATGTTTTTGGATAACACAATTCTTAAAAGGAAAACAAAAACCAAACCCCAAAACATTCTGCTTTTGTTGTTTAAAAAATTGTTCTCATTTTAATGATCTGAGTTAGTAACAAACACATATACAAAATTGTCTTTCACATTTCCATACATTGTATTATGGACCACTTAAAACTCTGGACTACAAATGTAAGTTGCCTTGTATCCTTAATCTCAATTACTTTCACTTATAAAGTAGATTTGCGAAAACATGCATTTGTGCACACAGATGTCAAAGTTGCACATGCTTAATCTATGCACAACCAATTGTGTACATTGTTCACTATTACATTTGTGTACATTTGTGCAGTTACATGTGAAAAGCAACTGACAAAGTCACAGCTATCCTGGAGTATTTCAAACTACTTGAAAAGCATTTTCTGAGAAACAGTATGGTTTAAAACAAACCCTGTATCCTACGAATGTGATAGCCCACAATGTGCATATTTGATGCAACTTCTGGGGACTAATGTGACTCAATAGCCTTCCTGCTGCACAGGTTTATGAATCTATCTTCAAGGTTATAGGTTGGATGTTAAGTATTTAATTAAAATGAATGTATATTGAAAGTGAGACTTTTGTGTCTTTTTCTGAGGCCACACCCAGTGGTGCTCAAGGATTTCTCCTGGGGGCCAAATGGATGCCAGTGATCAAACCTGGGTAAGCCATGGACAAAGCAAGCGCCTTACCCAAGGTAGTGTCTCACCAGCTCCCAAATTTAGATTTGGGGAGACTTAGAAACAGGAGGAAAGATTTCAAAGCAATGGACCAGTCATGTGTGCATCTTTTCAGGTTGGTCTTCGGGCCACGCCTGCAGTGCTCACTGGGAGGAACCACACGCAGTGCTCCTGCCTACCTGCAGAGCATATGGGCCAGCCTTTGGGCTACATCTCCAGCCTACATACATTTCAACTTTTAGGAAATAAATTGAGATTTTGTTTTCTTTTTTGGGCCACACCCAGCAATGCTCAGGGGTTACTCCTGGCTCTGCACTCAGGAATTACTCCTGGCGGTGCTCAGGAGACCATATGGGATGCCGGGATTGAACCCCTGGCGGCATGGGCCAACCACGTGCAAGGCAAACGCCCCTACCGCTGGGCTATCGCTCCGGCCCTAAATTGAGAAATTTAAGGACTTTTAAGGCCATTTTAAATTTAGATTTTTCCATTTTACTACTGTTCTCTATTTAAAAAAAAATTTTTTTTTTAAAAGGGCAATTTCTATGGTGGACTTCTAACTCATAAATTTGTGATGTCACTAGAGGATCAGCAAGTATAAACCGGGTTATCACACAAGAAGGAACGAGGAGGCTGCTTCTCCCACCACTGAATTGAACAATAACTAAACATCAATGAAATAATCTTTTTCTTGAAGTTCCAGGTATTTGCAGATAGGCATGTTGAACCTGACTTAGAAATGTCTTTCTAGGTGTGGCAACATGTGCTTTACCTTTAAACTCTAGCTATACCTTTTAAATCATTACTACATTATAAATTTCAAAGGCCTGACAAGGAATGTGAATGCTAGCCAGCTAGGTATTTACTCAACTTTGTAGAAAAAAGGATTCATACATGGCTGTCAAACGAAGAGTCACTTTCCTCTAAAGTCCAAGTTTGATACCTGCCTATGCGATGTCGCAAGGGACGGTGCTGAACAATGTTTCTCCTTTAGATACAGCACAGGCTTGGCTTATGATAGTACCGAAACAGTAGTCTGGCCAAAACAGGAAAAACTGCTAATAGTAAGAGGGTAACAGGAGTTGAAAAGAAAATGGTTCTTTTGTACTGATTAACTTTAGGGAAACACTTATTTTTTTTGTAGACTTTTTCATGAAGAAAATAAAGCTGGTGCGTTTGAACATATATTTCAGGAACTACTCAAATACAAGATGGCTTTTTAAAAATATTTAAACCAGGGGCCGGAGCGATAGCCCAGCGGGTAGGGCGTTTGCCTTGCACGCAGCCGGCCCATGCCGGCCCGGTTCGATCCCCGCATCCCATATGGTCCCCGAGCACCGCCAGAAGTAACTCCTGAGTGCAGAGCCAGGAGTAACCCCTGAGCATCGCCGGTGTGACCCAAAAAAGAAAAAAAAAAAAAATTAAACCATCAATTATTCAGGAAAGTAAGCTGGGAAGTAATTTAAAAACATATACTTCAAACAGTCCATTAGGAGGTAACAGTGGTCTTGGCTTTGGAAAGAAACCAATTTTGTCCAGAGTTGATCTCTGAAAGAAATATGGCTGCTTCTTATTCTTACCCACTTCCAAAAATTAACTTCAAGAATCTAATGAGGTGACTTTTATCTATAAAATAAGCTGCCAAAGCAAGTTTTTTAAAAGTAGCTTTCAGAATCGAAACATTTAAAACTTGGGAGAAGCTGCTATTATTGACTATCTTGTCTGATATAAGAATTATTTCACTAGTATTATTGCTTTTAATAAGATAGCAATCAGAAATAAATATGTAAGCTTAACTCAAATACTAATTTTTACCCAATGCAGTCTTTTATTCTCAGATCAAGTCTAAAGTTACCTTCAGTTTGCTTTGCCAGCTTAAGTATAAGAAGTTGGCCTTTTAATTCAAAGTCAAGACAATAGCAAAATCTACAAAAGCATGTCTTATTTGGGCAGTTAGCAGAAACACTGCTTTCTTGATAGGACTTAAGGCACTAAATGGTGTTAAAAGAAACAAACATATGATGATTAACAATTGCTTTAGAATCTAAAAAG
>JAJIBD010015362.1:0-20891 GCA_021461705.1 Cryptotis parvus | reverse complement strand
TATATATACACATATATATGTATATATATGTATGTGTATATATATATATATATATATATATATATATATATATATATTTATTTACTTTGGCTTTCCTCTTGAGGCCATACCTAGTTATGCTTGAAAATGAAAACTTTGTAATATTTGGTCAGATTCAGGATTTCCACCACAAAGTTTTCTGCTAACATTTTGTTTTGCCACTCTGTTACCCTAAGTTCATCCTAGGCCCATCATCAGCTGTAGCATTGTGAACACTTTGATAAGCATTTCTACTGTAAATCAAAGAGATATTCCAACTTCTTGTAGTTATTTTTCCTCTCTATTTTATAGCCTATATACTAGCACAAAAATATTAATACTGCCCCCAAATTTTAGACATCAATTATTTTCATTAATAATTTGATGTTGATTCAAGAACAATGATAGCAGGTCTATATTGTAAGGTTCGAGTACACAAAACAGCAACCAGGACCAAATGCAATCAGCCGATGAGATAACATCATTTCCGGAACCAGAGATTACCTGGACCCCAGCGCAGAAGACAGGACTCATGGCCCACCAGGTGCCAGGGAAGCTACCAGGCAACATTCTATGCTTCTTCACATCAACTCCCCTATAGATAACAGGAACCGGACTAAGCACACCAGTTCCACTCGTCTTGATTCCTTTTTCCTGCCCAAGACAGTTTAAGAATCCTGTTCAGTCTCTCCCAGGGCACAGGTCTACCTCACCAGAGACCGGTAGAATACACCTACCAGCACACCCTAGTAAACTCCTCCCTATTCCTTCTCTTTGCTTGTTTGTTTCTGTCTCTCCATCTGTGCCAGTGATTCAGCAGGAGCTAAGTTTGAGGCTATGGTGGACCAGGTGGCCTAGAATAGCTCAGATACAGGCAGGGCACGGATGCCCAGGTAGTGGCTAGGTACTGAGCTCAGGAGTCTCACCACACGCACAGGGCCTTAGCCAGAGACTAAGGAAAGCCAGGACAGGACAACAGGAATTGCTAGGGTACAGTTGGGAGGCCCAATAGCAAACACACAGCACAGGAATCTTGTCCAAGTGCATGTCGTGGCCTGAGACTGGGAAAGCATACACAGGACAGAGCAGTGCAGAGACAGGACCTGGCCATCATTCTTGGGAGCCAAGTAGACTGCGTGGGGCAGGACAGGAAAGTCTTTCATAGGACCAGCAACATCAGGGAAAGGACCAGGACTTCATTCACTGGCATAAAAGAGGCCTAGACATTTGGGGAGAGACCTGGAATTATCTAACTTTTTGTACATTAAACTAATTCCAAGTTTTGTATGCAAATCTTTCATACAATTGTCAAGAACTCACCAGCACAGGAAAATCCACTTTTGCCTTAACACCAACTGAGGTCACTGATCTATCATCTATGTTGCTCCATGGTTTCTGGGTTTTCCAGAAAGAAAATATTAAGTAATAAAAATGCTCATATAAAAAAATTGGAAAAGTTTATTGAAAAGCAGAAAAGAAAGGAAAAGGAACTCCTGATGTGAGGAAAAACATAGGATTCACTTAAAAGAAAGATTGTATAAGCCCTTTTAAAAGGCTCTTTATCAATGGATGTGATGTCGGTGGGACCCATGGGTGGCTTATGTGAGGCAGGAAGGGGAGATAGATGGTCACTTTCTCCCCTTCCACCTCTGCTCCCGCTGGGGAGGCTAAAGACTGATAAAGTCTGCAATGAATCCCTGCATGGCGTGGGCCTGAGCCCCACCATCCCCACATGGTGGCCGTCAAGCCACACCTGAATTTCTGCTTGATCTCTAGGAAGGGAGTTGATCCCCACCACCCCGAGATTTATCGGGAGCCATGGACTCAGGCTGAGCGAGGAATTGCTCTTTGCAGGAAAGTAAAGTCAGTCCTAGGCCTTACCCAGGATTTCCTCAGGGTTCTTGTCTTCCTCGCATAAAAAGAATTTTCAGTAGACGTAGCAGTGAAGTAAAACAGATTTTATTGAGATTTTGGGATGGGAAGGAGAAGGGAAGGTAAGAGTAATGTGCTCAAGGGAGAACATGGGCTCCTCCAAAGGCAGAGAGTGAACACCTGCTGATTTCCAATGGGAGTTTTTATCTTCTTGGGCTAGAATGCTCTGGAATCTCCTCCCTGGGCCATTGAAGGTTGATGGGGGTTAAGGCTGGGTGGTGGATCTAGCTTCCTCAGGATCTGTTGTTGGTTAATGATCTTATCAAGTCTTCATTCCTGGTCCCAAAAGGTGACAGCCTAATGGTGACAGTTCACCTTTTGAACTGGCAGTACCCCCTCCTGTCTGCCTGCCTACAGCAGATGCTGAGGAAGTTACAGGTAAGAAGTTTTCCTGTAGACCTCTTTAAATAAAAACTCGGCTCTTTGCATTTCTTATCAATTGACAAGAGTTACAGAGGATGCAAGGAGGTTACAGAGTGGTCTGGCTGGATTTTGGGTTATCTGTCTGCTCATTTGTTTGCCTTAGGCATTGCCCATTATCTTAGTCTTACAGTGAGCATAAACTCAGGGGCAGAATTTCATGTTAATGTCCTGTTATTCAGAAATACCCCATCCTTTCACAGGAATTACAAAATGTAGAATGGTGTAGTCAAAAAAAGTAACGCTGCTGACAGCAGTTCGTTAGAGAAAACTGAGGTTTGCCTTTTCAATGCCACACTGAGAATGAAACAACAAACCTCGTGACTTAATATAATAAAAATCTACTTTTACCAAGTTTTTTGTGTTCTAATGGGCAATCACTTAATCAAACACATGAGACCATCCATGGCAAGAGAACAAGGAGGTCTTTATTACAGCAACGGATCAGACCAGGGGTCTAGCCTAGGCAAGCACCTAAAGTCTTAGGCAAAGCTCAGGGTCAAAAAGTCTGTCTTTAGAAGGTATTATTACAAAAGCTTCATTACTTTGCTTATAGAGAGTTTCCTAAAATCAGTATTTTCTTAACTTGGAACATTTCATCCCAATTGCAGACATGGTGGACAGTTTAAAAAACTTTCTATGCACAAGCAAAATCTCTTTAAATTGCTCTTTAAAGCACATTCTTAAAATCAATTATAAAATCAAAAATTTGCATTAAAAATTTCTATCATAACACTTGCCCAATGCAAACTGTTTAAAAGGGTTCTGTTTATTTTGCCACTCAGAGATGTTGTCTGACCATCGTAACTGTCGGGGAATGCCACTGGGGTCCCTGACAGTGTCGGGACTGAAGTTCTCTTCTACCTCCGAGGATGCTGGGGAATGGATGAAAAGTCCACGAGTCCGGTGCAGTTCCAAAAAGGCTTTTAATAGTACAAAAAGCTCTTCCACAGCACTCCAATATAATGAACAAACTCTAGCTCTGGTCCGAACTTAGACCATACAAAAGAGCCTAAGTCTCCCACCAAAGAGAGAGGATCTCACCTGAGATGAGTCCTACCCAGAAGGAGCAAAAAGGCCAAAGAGCAAAAAGCCAAAAGCCAAAAGCCTCAGGAGCCCAAAAGCTGAAAGCCAAAAAGGCCGAAGGGGCCTCAAGTCATCCCCTTATATACACCAAAGTAATCCAGGGAGGGTCCTGTCAACAAAGAACTCTAAACAGAGTGTAGTGCCACACCCTATTGCAGGTATAAACAAAGGTTATGCCAAGGACTAATCCGAGATTATCTCTTATGTAAAACACTGGAGAGAGAGAGGGCTGATATAAAATAATACATCTTAATTTCATGAGCTTCATGTAATCTAGATGGTACCTACAAGGTCCTTCTTATTCTTATCTGCAGCAGGGTGATTCTGAATATCTTGTTCTCATGTACTGAAAGGGTCACATTCGCCTGCTTAAAGCAAACTAGTATGATCCTTCCTATAGTCTTCCTATAGTCTCAACGTAGCCAGGGTGGTAGTCTCCCTGGTAAATTCTAACTCTCCCACGTTGGGTGCAGTGGGTATAAAGAGGAGCTGTGCCCAATCTAGAAAACATAGAAGTCTTAGTAGATGTATAAGTCAGAAGTTATTCAATCAAGTTGACTTCTGTAACTGCCGCACCCTCTAGCAGTGTTTACATAGAAGAGAGGTCTCATTAGAATGAACCTTGGCTTAAATAGATTAAGCTGGGAGTGGGCAAAACAACAAAGCTCCCAGGTTAGCTAAACCTGTCCTCCAACAGTAACAACAGGAAAATGAAAACAGATTGCCCACTGTCTACAACCCACATTACCTCCAGATAGAGGTATGTTCCTCTTGGAATGTATATCTGCTATTTATGCTTATGTTAATGCAAAAGTGGATATCCCCAGGATATATCAGCCACTGTTACAACTATATAAGAAGAAAACAGCCAACCCCATAAAAAATGGGGGAGAAGAGATGAACAGAAACTTTGACAAGGAAGAAATTCAAATGGCCAAAAGGCATATGAAAAAATGCTCATCATCACTAATCATCAGAGAGATGCAAATCAAAACAAAAATGAGATATTACCTCACACCACAGAGACTGGCCCATATTCAAAAGGGTAAAAGCAACAGTGCTGGCATGGATGCGGGGAAAAAGGGGACTCTCATACATTGTTGGTGGGAATGTCGACTTGTACAACCTTTCTGGAAAACAATATGGACATTCCTCCAAAGACTAGAAATTGAGCTCCCTTTTTGACCCAGCCATACCACTCCTGGGAATATACCCTGGGAAGCCAAAAACACACAGCGGAAACACAATCTGCACTTTTATTTTCTTAGCAGCACTATTCACAATAGCCAGAACCTGGAAACAACCAGTATGCCCAAGAACTGATGACTGGATAAAGAAACTGTGGTACATCTACACAATGGAATACTATGCAGCTGTTTGGAAAAATGAAGGTATGAAATTTGCCTATAAATGGATGGACATGGAAAGGATCATGTTGAGTGAAATTAGTCAGAAGGAAAGAGAGAGACATAGAATGACTGCATTTATTTGCATGATATAAATATATCAGGAGGTCTTACCAAAAGTGGAAATTATCACAAACATGTGGGAGTCAGAGGTTAGGTAAGACAGAGAAGGGAACGTGCGTGAATAAATGTCGAAAGGGCTGATACCAACATAGAACTGAGCATTAAATACAGGCAAAAAAAATGCACATGATGGATTCCAAGTGTATGTAGTACAACCCACAATGTGTAGGAGAAGGAAGGGAGAGAGAGGGAGAAAGAAAAGAGATAAAGAACCTGCCATTTTGGCAGGCTATGGTAGGGGAGGGAATTGGGGACATTGGTGGTGGGAAATGGGCACTGGTGGAGGGCTGGTGCTGGAACACTAGTGACAGAAACCTCCAAACATGAACAACGTTGTAATTGTATATCTCACTTGGTATAATAAAATGTTTAATTTAAAAAATAAAGTGGATATCTGTGTGCTGGTGGGTTCTTGAGAATTAGATGAAAGATCTGCATACAAATCTCAGAAGATTGCAAGTAGTTTATTATGCAGATGATTCCAAGTGTCTCCCCAAATATTTAGGTCTTTACCCATGAACAACTTCCTGGTCCTGTCCTGCACAGTCTACTCGCCTCCTATGAAAGATGGCCGGATCCTGTTCCTGTGCTGCTCTCTCTGTCTGGTGTATTCTTCCTCAGCCTCCAACCAAGATCACATGCATGTGACCAAGGTTCCTGTGCTCAGTACCTGCCACTACCTGGGCATCCATGTCCTGTCTGTTATCTGAGCTATCCTGAGCCTCCTAGCCCACCATGCCCTGTATCTGCCCTTGCCTGGCCTTGTATGGCCTATCTGTACTGGGCCCGGTGTCTGGGCGTGCCTCCCTTTCTGATCCGGGGGAGGGAGAGAGGAGCTGGCAAGACAGCTGGCCAGCCAGAAAGAGAGAGAGAGAGAGAGAGAGAGAGAGAGAGAGAGAGAGAGAGACGAGAGAACAGAGACAGAGACAGAGATAGACAGAGACAGAGAGAAAGAGAGACATAGACAGAGAGATAGAGAGAGAGGGCTTGAGGGTGCCTTTTATTTGCTGCTAAATCCCACCCCTCAGGTGCCCTCGTCTACATTCTGATTGGTTGCCTATTTCGTGGGTGTGATTGGCTACCTGCAACCCTGGTGCTCTCCACCTAAGCTCCTGCTATATCACGAACATCACTTGGACAAAATAAGTCATAGGGTTTCATTGAAATTCAAATATGGCAAAGAAATATATTTCACTATTTACCCAATTATAGCTAAAATTGCATGAAGGACAGGGCTAATGACTATAGAAGCATCTACACTTTCTTCCAGTAGATGTTGCCCTTTTCTGACACCAATTATTAAAGATTACATCATTTGCACCAAATTTTAAATGCCACTTTTATTACCTAACAAATCTTATGCAATAAATCTTTTACTAGACCCTGTTTCATTTAGCTCTTTGTTGTTTCCCAGTAACCGTGCCATACCTGTACAGAACATTGACTGAGTGAGAGGGCTCAAGCAATAGACAACTGGTAAGGTGCTTGCCTTGCATGCACCCGACACTGGTTTGATCCCCAGTATCCCATACTGTTCCCCAAGCCCACCAGGAGTGAATCCTGAGTGCAGAGCCAGGAATAGCTGAGAATTGCTGGGTGTTGCCTGAGAAAAGATAGCTATAGAGAGAGGATATTGATCTTGTGATAGGACAGATCCTTCTTCACTATTCATATTTCAAACATTTCTGTTCTTCTTTTACATATCTGTTCTCTATACTACTTGTTTTATTAATTCTAAATATTTATGTAATCACCTCACTTGTATCACTTGTCTTCCCCTTGTTCATCAATTTGCTTGTGGGCTCCAGTAACGTCTCCGTTCATTGGGAATAAAGTAGATTATTGTTACTGTTTTTGGCATATCGAATGCACCACTGGTAGCTTGCCAGGCTCTGCTGTCAATAAAAGTAATGCAGCGATAAATATGAAGCAGGTAGAAAAATAGGAAAGGGCTTCACACTCCCACAAAAATCATAATGTGGTGTTGAAAAGCAATAAAACTAACTAGTCCTAAAGCTTTTAAAGCAGCTTCCTTGTGGACACAGGAACTAAGTTCTGATAATCCTCTTACCTGGTGCCACTACAGACCCCAGTAGGCTGGACCCTTTCACTCATTCCAAAAAAAAAAAAAAAAACTCCATCAGGGGTCAAAAGCCAGGAAAGGAATATCTAAAAGACCATTGACTCCTTCCCAAATTTTTCCTTTTTGGCATCAATACTAGCACCTGACTCTACCTGACTAGGTAGAAAGTCCATGTGGGCAGCTTGGGAGAAACCCTATAAACTCTCGCTCTTTTTTCTCAAAATATTCATATATCTCCAAATGAAAACCTGGTTTTATTTCACTGCTCACCTCTTCCTGAAATTCTTTTCTGAGAGGAAAAGATGAAGGATCCAAAAGACCTGGATAAACTCTAGGACTAACTTTGCATTCCTGCATAGGACAGCTCCTAGTATTCTCTTATCAGTTCTAGATTTCCCAACCATTCCCTGAGTAGCAGAGGTGGATAGAGAGAAAATGATAGATTGCTTCTTAAAGCTGTGCTTCTCTCTCTCTCTCTCTCTCTCTCTCTCTCTCTCTCTCTCTCTCTCTCTCTCTCTCTCTCTCTTCTTTTTGCTTTTTTGGGGTCACACCCGGCCATGCTCAGGGGTTTCTCCTGACTGCACTTAGGAATTACTCCTGGCTGTGCTCGGGGGACCATATGGGATGCAGGGGATCAAACCCAGGCCTGCAGGGCGGCCGCGTGCAAGGCAAATGCCCTACCCGCTGGACTACCTCTCTGGCCCCTGCTGTGCTTCTCTTCCTCCCCCTTATAGTAAGTCACCTAGGAATGTCTCTGGCATCAAATACATATAAATAAACCTAAAATATTTATCTTTAATCCCATTCTTGTTCTCATGTGAACAATTAACTTTTGATCTCTATGCTAATAGTTTTTATACATGTAAATAAATATCTTTATAGATCTCTAATATACAGGCTTATTTGATTAAAGCAGTTTACTATAATCACTATCACTATCTTCCCGTTAATCATCTATTTGCTAGAGCGGGCACCAGTAATATCTCCATATGTCCTGTCTCATGCTAGTAGAACCCAGGGGCATCCGCCTGCTCTAGGAACATAAAGAGCCTCAAACCATTATATTAGGTCACGGGAATGACCTAATATAAATGTTACTGGTATTTGGCATATCAAATACGACACGAGCAGCTTGCCAGGTTTGCCATGCGGGTGGCATACTGTTGTAGTCACCTCTAAATAAAGCATTTATTGATGAACCGTGCGGCCGCTAGTGGCCGGGCGAGCCAGACTGTGATAGTCTGGTCTGCTGGGTGGAGTTGTGACGAGAAAAAAAGTCCGGATGTGGAAAATGGCAGGCCCCATGGAGTAGGGGAGGGTGGTCTGGTTTGTTGCGAGGCTCTGCCGGGTGGCAGGCCAGGGCTAGAACCCGCCATGCCTCCCGGGCACCTCCACGAGCAGCTGGGCACAGGGAGAGCAAGTAGCAGCTCTGCCCCATGTCTGAGAGTCTCTGGTTCAGCATACCTGGGCCGGATTGAGAAAAAACTGCTGCAGGGTGGCTGGCCATGATCCGGGTTGTGATAGTCTGGTCTGCTGGGCTGGATTGAAAAAAATCCGGGAGCAACCCCTGAGCATCACGGGGGTGTTACACCCGCAAAAAAGAAAGTCAAGTCTCTCCTCCAGTGGAAAGGACAGTGTTGCCCAAAGACAAACCTGCAAGTTCACCTCCATCTTCTCTAAAGCAAAGACTGAGCCCTTTGAGAACCTCTCACTGCCAACAGCAGATCCTCCTCCGTGATGGCTGGGGAAAGTTCCGGGGTGAAAGCATTTGCCTTGAATGTGGCCGGCTCAGTCCATCTCGGGCAACTCTTAGGGTCTCTGAGCCTGGCCAGGAGCGATCCCTGAGTTCAGAGCCAGGAGTCGGCCGGGAGCAGCACCGGATGAGTCATCACTGGCTCCAGTCAGTGCTAGGATTTGTGTGAAGTGCTGAGATGTGCCTTGACGGATTGCCCAGGGCACAGGAGGACAGTGGGGAGGGGCGCGGTGCTCGGCCTCACATCTCAGCTCTGGCTGTGAACACCTTTGCTCCTGGACATGTAGCCTCTTCCCAGGTCAGGCTGTTGAGGGGACGTCCAGGGCCTGCTGGAAATCGATACCACGTGGAGGCCAGCTCACCCTGGACAGAGCTTCTGGCGTCTCTCCCTGCTGTGCCAAGGCACCTGTGTGAGTTTGGCTCAGGGTTCCATGCAGCTAGCCGCACTGCTGATCCCCTGATGGACGGGTGCCTTATCCCTAGTTCCTGATCTGGTCCGATTCCCTGCTGTGCACCCAGCAGCGAGAGAACCCCCTGCTGTTGAACCCCCTGCTCCAGTGCGCCCTCAGTCTCCGTGTATGCTGCAGTTTTGGGGGTGTTGGAATCCCTTTTTATCAGCTGTGGGGCCACACCAGGCGATGCTCAGGCCTCACTCCTGGCTCTGGGCGTCAGGATCACTCCTGGAAGTGCTCAGAGGACTATACACGATGCTGCGGATCAAACCCAGTGGGTGCCCGGCAAATGTCCTCCCGCTGCTGTCCTGCCACAACTCTCCGGGCCTGGAATCCTTCAGAAAGAAACGCCTGCCCCGAGACCTGAGTTCCTGGCCTTGCCCCCCCATCCAGCCCGTTCTGACCTGTTTGTTTCCGGGGACCACCCCTTCCTACGGCTCCCGCCCCCGACACGACTCTGCTTGGGATCTCCTTGGGAGGTTCCAGGACCGAGAGCGACTGGATGGTCCTGGCTGTGACATGCTGTATCCCAAGGGCCCCACACGTCTGCACCTCGCCTCTGTCTCTGCCTCTTTGGCTCACCATCATTGCGTAAGCAGCAGGGGTCCACCCACGGATCCACCATTCCACAAATGTTCCTCATCTGTAGAGGTCTTTTTCTGGTCCTGTCTTATAGTTTACTATAAAGAGGATTTTAACATATATAATCCCTATGTTTTACCATTTTAACCTGAATATGGACAAAAGCCATTTTCAAAAATTTTAAGTTTGTTAAGATCTGTTTTGTAACTCAACAAATGAATTATCTGCTGTATATCTTACACAGTCTTGAAGTAATATATGCTCTATAGTTGCAAAATACAATATTCTTAAATGGCACTAATAATATATTGTTGAAAGAAATTTTTTGATTTTATTTGATAATATGTAATGATTCTTTCTTTATTGTAGCTATTACTGAGACAAATGATAAAATATAAAAATTTGGTGATTTACACATTTTCTAATGCAATTTCATTTTATTTCATGTCATTTGTCACTTGTCTTCTTCCCTTTGTTCATTAATTTGCTCAAGTGGGCGCCAGTAACATTTCCATTAGATTGGAATGAGGTCCATTATTGTTACTGTTTTGGGCATATCAAATAGACCAGAGGTAGCTTACCAGGCTCTGCCATGGCTCTGGGCTCATCTCAGAGGACCCAGTCTTTTTCTATGTCAGACCATCCACCATTCACCATCCAGGACCCACAGGGCAAAGTCCTGGATATAGACAAGCCCTGTCTGCTACCTGCTGACCCAGTAGAGCACCTCAGCCACACCTGCAACACCTTGAGGGGCAGGGTTATTTCATGAATTTAAAAATATTTTTAAATATATCCATTAGGCATCATGTCTTCTTGATGAATTGACCCTTCATCAAGACAGTTATGAAATTTCCCACTTAATATCAGGTGATTTCCTTGTCAGTTAATTTTGTCTGTCATAGACATAGCAAACCAAATGTTCAATGTTTAATATTTGTACAATATGTCTTTTTTCTATCCTCTTATTATCTACCTTTAGAATTTTACATTTATGATTTATTTGCAATACATTTTTGTAGGAATCAAATTGTTGTGGTTTGCTTTTTGCATCCAGTCTGATGAACAATGACTTCAAATAATTGATTTAATTAAGATTTAATCTACCTTATGCTAGTTGTTTTACAAGTGACATTTTGATTTTTTTCCCTTTCTTTAAGTTTATTAGTTTTCCAAACACTCTATTTTCTCTTAGGCATATGGTTTTGTGAAATTTCATTTACTTATATATGTGCTACTAATCTAAAATTGCTTCCACTTTTAAGGGGTTATGAAGATTATTTTGAGAAAACAAAATGGTTTCTTTTTTGTTGTATTTATTATATCTATAAATCTGAATTTTTATCTAATATCACTTTCCTCAACCTGTACATATCTTCCCATGCTTTGTTTTCTGGAGAATTCTGCTGGCAACATATTCCTAAGTTTCTATTTTTTGAAAAATATACAGTTTTTCCTTCATATTTAGAAGATATTTTCTAGATCTAAAATACTAAGTGAGATTACCATTTACAGACAAGCAAATATATATAGTAAGGTCTACAATTCCCTTTTGCTGTCAACTAGAAAATGAAAAATTATAGCAAACAACATGTTTAGTTAGTAGGCAATAGGTAGCATAGGACTATGATCAATAAGAAAAGGATATCAAATAAAGAAAGTCCGTTACTGCATGAACTTTTTGATTAGAAATCATTCCCATATGTCAGCATAGGGAAGAAAAATTAAAAAAGGGTCCTACAACCTCACTGAATTGACAAGACAGATATTGGAGATCAATGCTACAAGATTTTCAGAGTTCCACAATAAGAACTACAAAGTAACAGTTTTATCAAATTGCTTGGGGTCACTTTCAACTATTCATACTTCCTTCCATTCTGTCTGATATCAATTACTTTAAATAGTCCTTTTTGTAATATTTTCCCAGAACTTATTATTACTCTCAACAAGGGTTATTCTGATTCCCCTATAGCTAAAAGAGTTTTTTAATTGCCTTAGAGATCTTTTGAATCAACATTACAAGTTATATTACATTCTTTGCATATTACATCACATTCTTTTTTATGTCTTCAAAATGTGGGATACTCTTGTAGTCGCCTCTAATCTTGTGCATTTATTGATGAACCAAGCTGAGCTTGTGATCAGCTCTTCTGCTGGGTGGAGCTCTGACAAGTGGGGAGTCCGGATTTGGAAAATGGTGGCCCTTCACTTATAGTTTTAATATTTAAATAGTAACATTTCTAAAAGAGTAAAATTAATTTATAAAATTATTGAGGTTTCAAGAGAACAGCCTTATAATTTGACAATATGTAATAACTACAAATCACCACCAAATCTAGTTTTCATCTACTCAAATTGATTCCTTTGTTTTGATTTCTCTCCACTGCCTTCCACCTGCAGTGCATTTCATTTTGCAGAACAAAATGGTGACCATCATTTTGTTCTTTTAAACCTTGTGCTTACTTTTTCTTTGTTTCTCTTGTTTATTGTTCTTTTCACGTATGTGTGAAATTGTATGGCATTTGTTCAACCAGTAGCAGTCATATGCTAGAAGGTAGTAGCCTTAGCTCATGGACAATCTCTCTGGCCTTTTTAAGAAAATACATTTTATTCTGATCCTTTCTATCAGCACAGGATTTTGTCTTAAGCATTTGATCATACTGCATATAAGACAAAGTGAAATAATTTTCCACTGATGTTATTTAAAAAATATTATCTCTTTTGTTATTCATATTGTTTTGTTTTGAATATTTTTGTAAGAATTGTTATTTTCTATAATGCCCTTATAATTATTTTCCATAACTAACTTAACGAACAAAGTTACTGATATATATATTTATATATATTTAATAATATCAGGAATTGCTTTACAAACTTTTTGAAGTTTATATTACTTTATTAAAGTTTCTATTTTACTATGCTAACATGATAAATTTTTATCTCTGCTAATTTCATGGACAGAATAGATTCTTCTCATTCACGATCCGATCACGATCTTCCGTTAATCATCTATTTGCTAGGCGGGCCCAGATATTCCATATGTCCTGTCTCAGCCGTGAGCAAGGGCTCGCTGCTACAGGAACTAAGAGCCTAATCATTATATTAGGGTCTGGGAATGACCTAATATTTTTACTGGCATTTGGCTGTCAAATACAACACAAGCAGCTCATCTATTAGCAATAAATTATACTTAACTTTCTTTTAAGTTAACATTGGTTTCATATCATTTTGCGTGTTTCAGGATTGTTTTTATACCTTTCTTAAGCTAAGTTGTCACACATTTTTCACCATCACACACATTTTTCACCATCAAGTGTGGAAATCCGTCCAATGCCTTCAACCAGAACTCTGTTGTATATTTATTCCACTCCAGCAACCTCTGTCTCCTGATCAAAATTCAAGGGTTAGTTTTTCATTGACTTTATTGTTTTCTTGCTTTCATTTATCCATATCCAACAAGTGAGTGTCATCTTTCATCATTTGGTATTGTTTCTCTCATTGTGACTTATTATGCTTAGTTTAATGCTCTCCAGATCCATTCACATTGTGATAAATAACAAGATTCAATATTATAGCCAAATAACATTTCAATTTGCTTGTATACCACATTTTCTTTTGTTCTTCTTTCTGGTCTGGGGTGGGGGGCACACACAACAATGCTCAGAATTTACTTCTGCCTCTGTACCCAGGGATAATCTTGGAGGTTCTCAGGGAAACATGTTCAGTGACAGAGATATGCAGGGGCAGCAAATGTAAAACAAGCACTTTAATTACCTTTCCTGTCTTTCCAACTCTATACAGCAACTTTATCCACTCATTTGCCATTGGACACTTAGGTAGATTGGTTTGATTGCTGCAGATAGTACTGCAAGGAATGTAGCAGTGCATACACTCTTTTTGTTTTAATATACTTTGGGTAGATACCAATGAGTAGAATTGCAGAATTTTGTGGTGAGACTATATTTAGCATTTTGAATAGAGTCCTTACTAATATCCAAAAACATGGACTTACATTACCATCATCAGTATGTAAGGGATCCTTTTTGCACACAATCTCTCATACTTGTTTCTGCTGATGGAACAGACATCTCTGAATACAGCAGTTATGTGTATCTAGGTTGAGAAGTCAACATGATGAATGACCTAAAACCTGAGCTGCGCAGGAGGAAGAGAGTGGCATGGAATGCCTTCAAAAACATTGAAGAAATAGCTAACAAGACAAAGAACCTCCGGCTCCAGGCAAATCTCTTCGACTCATTCTTCCTGCATTAACATATGCCTCAGAAACCTGGGCCCTACGAAAGCAGGAAGAGAATTCTATTAGGATCTCCCAGAGAGGAATCGAAAGAGCTATGCTTGGAATATCATGCCTCACTCAAGTGAGAGAACGAATCCATTGCTGTTTCAGAGTCAGGGATGCTGTCTCGTTTGCCAAGGCATCGAAAATCAGATGGACTGGACATGTAATGCGATTTGCAGACGACCGCTGGACTAGAACCTTTACCGACTGTATCCCACGGGATGTTAAAAGATCACGTGGCCGCCCACCTACAAGATGGCCAGACTTCTTAGTCAAGACCCTGAAGGAACAGTTTGCGGCTCTTCATATTATTGAAGCAACCAGATGCCATTGGGCTACATTAGCACCTGATAGGGTCAAATGGAAATGTTACTGGCACCCGCTCGAGCAAATCGATGAATAATGGGATTCAAGTGATCAAGAGAAGTGATCATTTCTTTTTTTTTTTTTTTTGCTTTTTGGGCCACACCCGGCAATGCTTAGGGGTTTCTCCTGGCTCTGCACTCAGAAATAACTCCTGGCGGTGCTCGGGGGACCATATGGGATGCTGGGGATCGAACCATGCCGGCTGTGTGCAAGGCAAACGCCCTACCCGCAGGGCTATCTCTCCGACCCGAAGTGATCAATTTTGATGAAGACAATTTCACATATTTGAGTTGAAACTCATTTTGCTTGTTTTCATTTCCCTGATAATAAATGATGCTAATAAATTTTATAAGGCTGTGGGTCATGTGCATACTTTTTTCTAAGAGGTGTCTATATCTTCCCCTTTTTTGACAGGATTTTGACTTTTCTTTCTGAGTTTTGTTCATATTTGTACTTGACAACCCTTGTGAAATATGTGATATACAAATATCTTCTGTCATTCTGTGGATATCTTTTTGTTTTACTGATATTTTCCTCTTACTAGAAATTTTTAGTTTTGCATAGTCCAATTGATCATTTTTGTGGTTTTCGCTCTTGTTCTAGTAGTTCTAGTAGTAAAGTCCCTCAACCATCGAGCTGAGAACTTCTTCCTATATCACTTATTCAACATGACATAAATCATGACTTCAGAGGAAGCAGTAGCCAAATGTCCCTCAAATTTTCACTTATTTTCTACTATCCCATTCTTTCTCCCCCGCCCCAGCAAAATTAGAGAAGAAATGTTAGTTAGATATTGCTAACTTAATAGTGGGCTTTCATTGCATTTCTGCTTTTTCTACTGCATCAGTCACTCTAGATTTTTTATATATCTTTCATATATCCTGCAGTCAAATTTTTATGCCAAAATTTAGTCTTATTCAGATAAGTAAAGAGGAAACAAAGAGGAAAGAAAAGAAGAAAATAAAGGGATCCAAGAAGACAGAAGAGAAGTGAAAGGAATTTAAGCCAGGACATGGCCAATAAACACTTTCAGCAGATATGCTAAACATGTTTAGAATGAGAAGATGATAAATTTATGGTGCTAACCATAAGCCTCATGCTTTCAAAGAAAAAAACTAATAATATGCAATTTAACAAAAAGTTAACTCTTTCAGCAGGAAAGCAAAAAATAATTATGGGCCATTTTCTTTAATTGTACTGAACAATTCCAATGTATAAATTAGCTTTTGCTTTCTTAATACTGATGACATAATTTATATGCATTTTATTTGTTCATATTTCATGCATTTATGTTAGAAAATATCTTTTGTATGTTGTAAACCCTAAATTATTTTTCACTGTTTTAAGGGTAATGATTTACACTGAAAGGACTGTTAGTACACATCAAAACAACATTTCTCCCATAAATCTACTAATCTGATCTAATTAAACGGTTCTATTAATTATTTTAAAATTTAAGCATTTTCTAAATTATTTTGTGTTCTATTTGAATTCATTTTATATGCATTTAACTGGAGGACATAATAGATTATGTTATTTGCATGGATTTCAATAAGACTAACAATTACTTTAAATAATAGGTTCCTTAACATTTTAATAATGTATATTAGCATCTGAAATACATTATTTCACACACCAGATGTCACCCTTTCTCCATGCTAGTAAAATAGACCAATCAATTTTGGCAGTTAAAAAAGAAAAAGTCTTAGTTTATATTTTTATTCTTAATGGTATATTAACATGAACGCGTAGGAGTGAAACAGCACAATCAAATCCATAGTAATACCATTCTTAGTATCCCAGTGGAGAATCATTTGCAGTGTGCAAATATACCAAGATATTTTAATCAAGAGTGACATTGGAATATTACACAGCAACAATTAAAAAAAAAACTTCTAAACACATAGAAGTGAAAGAAGGCAGCAACCCCCTCCCCAACCAGGGCAGGCCTACTCATGGAAAGTTACAAAATTAGGGCCTAAGTGACCTTTTCATCCTGCTATCTAAAAAAGGCCCAGAACAAATTCCTGTTTGAGGTTGGGAGACACCTGCCCAGAACCTACTATCTGGACTGAATTGCCTGAATTGCATTCCTGCATGTACGCATAGCCGTTGCTGACCTACAATCCTGCACGTGTGCCTAGCCGCACCAAATATAGAAAGAAGTATTGAGTGTGACCGATTGGTAGGCAATGGTAACTTGCTACAAAGTGATTGGCTGCCTGTGTGCAGACCTTGATGTAATATTTTAAATCTATTGGATGGTTATGCATGGGCTTCTCTGTAGCTGCTGGAATTATCTCTTAAAAGATCCACCCTGAAAGGGCTTGGGGCTCTTAGCCGCTGACTGCTTGTGGTCATGCTATGAGCCAGGGTATACTCGAATAAACCCTTGTTTTTGCATAGGACCGGTCTCTCAGAGTTTTCCTTGATAGGTACAGCATTCCGAGGCTCCCAGTCAGTCACCCCATCGGGTGGCCAACCCTTTCAGAAGCAATATCAAAAATAGCTAATTTCACAATATAATCATTACAACCTGTTTTTTTCTGGTGATATTGGCTTCTTTTTAAGATTCATATAGTTATCTCACCCATATAAATGCCCCAAGACATGGCAAACATTGCTCATATAGCAAAATATGATATGTGAATAGAAAAAGTAGAAGCTTAAGGTGTATATACTGTATTACTTGTATCACTTGTCTTCCGTTGTTCATCCATTTGCTCAAGCAGGCACCAATAACATCCCCATTCGTTGGAAATGAGATCCATTATTGTTACTGTTTTTGGCATATTGAATACACCACGGGTAGATTGCCAGGCTCTGCCCTGGCTCTGGGTTCATCCCAGGGGACCCAGTCTTTTTCTATGTCAGACCATCAACCATTCAGGCCCACAGGGCAGAGCCCTGTCTGTAGACAACTCTGTCTCCTGTCTGCCACCTGCCGATGCAGCCAGGCACAACAGCCACACCTGCAACACCTCGAGTGCAAGAAGTATATACTGTATGATTACATATTTTTATGAAGCTCAAAAGTATGTGAAAGTACAAAAGTTAGATATTTGTGTTACTTTGTTTTGGAGCTATACCAGGTGATACTTAGGGTTCACTCCTGACTTTGCACTCAGGGGACCATGTATGTTGCTGGGCATTGAAACCCAGGTTAACCACTTGCAAGTGATCTACCCACTGGGCACTCTCTCAGGTTCTCAAATTGAATCTGGAAGAGAAATGTGGAAACTTCAGGGAATATGTTGTCATTCTGTCTCTAGGGTTTTATTAAATTTGTACAAGTTCATTGAGTTCTAATTTTGGAAACTGGCAGCATTTTATTTATATTCATTTTACTTTATTTTATATAAAGTAAATACACTGTACTATATTTTAATTTGCTATATTTTGCTATATTTTATTTTTACCTTAATTTATAAAAAATAAATATGAATGAGTAGTTGAAACTAAATTAAAAAACCCTCTGAAGATCTGCTTAATTTTAATTTAAACAGAATTGCTGAATGTACTTTGTAAAAACAAAGAACCCCCAATCTATCCCATTCAACTAATTTCAGATTCCCAAGAATGTCGGTATGATTCATCTGTTTTCTTCCTGTATAGTCCAAAAGAAATTACTTCTCCATATCATTTCATTTCATGTTGCTACAGGCACCCTTCACTAACCCACTCCATCCTCCATTAATCTCAAGCATTCCCTCTGTGGACTTCTCCCCTGAGCAAAGAAACCTGTCTAAATTCTTTTCCATCTTCAAAAGCAAAAAAGTCTCTCTGTATCTCAACTATTTCTAGCAAGTATGCTAGTTTCAGGGCAAACAGCAACATTTTTGTTACCTTATATTCAGTGTTTGTACTTCTGTTCAGTGCAAATTAAATTGATAAAAGATTATCAAGAGAAAAGGCATTTTTCTTCATTGCACAGTCTTCCTGTCTCCATACTCTCATCTCATAAGCACATCTTTCACAGCAAAGTTTAATCCATAAAAATCTGCTCTGTAAGGTCACAAGAGGCCTCCATATAGGTATTTAGCCTTGGTACTATTCCCTGAGGCACTGCACACTATTGATACGTAATTCCTGGGTAGAGTTAAACTGCCTGGAACATTATAAACCTCACCTAATGTCTAATGGGGGAAATACTTTAGTCCTGTGTAATAATTTAAGCATCATTAGTTCTCATTTTCATTAAATTATCATTCCTAACTCCTCAGATATATAGAAACCCCTCCAAAATGATATCTTTTTACAGAGTTGAGATTTCTCATGTTTCTTTTTAGCAGTGAGAAAAAATGGAAATGTTCTATTCCATGCTTGTTTGGGTTTTTTCTTCTTTCTTTTTTTCTTCTTTTGAGAGTATTTCTTGTCTGTTTGGTTATTATTCTTTTGAATGGGAGTACATGAAACTAAAAAGCTTCTGAATCTCAAAAGAAATGGTGAACAAGATATAAAGACAATCCACAGAATGGAAAAGAATATTCACCTGATGCCCATGAGACAAGGGGTTAATATCCAAGATATATAAGGCACTGGTAGAATATTATTGAAGAAAGCAGTCAACTCCATAAAAAAATGGGGAGAAGAAATGAAAAGAAACTTCCTCAAAGAAGAAATTTGAATGGCTAAAAGGCATATGAAAAAAAAATGCTCTTCATCACTAATCATCAGAGAGATGCAAATAAAAAAAAACCAAGGAGATATCATCTCAGAGACTGGTACACATCCAAAAGAGCAAGAACAACCTTTGCTGGTGTGGATGCCAGGAGAAAAGACTCTCATCCATTGGTCAAGTCTTTTTGGAATACAATATGGACATTCCTGAAAAACCTAGAAATTGTGCTCCCATTTTACCCAGCAATACCACTTGTGGGAATATACCCTGGAAGCCCAATAAAGCAGCAGAAACACCATTTGTACTTCTATATTCATAGCAGCACTATTTACAATAGCCAGAATATGGAAAAAAACCTGATTTCTCAAGAACAGAAGACTGGATCAAAACACTCTGGTACATCTACACAATGGAATACTAGGCAGCTGTTAGGAAAAACAATATTAGAATTTGTCTATAAATGGATGGACATGGAGAGTATCATATTGAGTAAAATTAGTCAGAAGTAAAAGGACAGATATAGAATGACTGCATTCATTTGCAGGATATAAATCTTAACCTTTTAATATGCTAATACTTTTGTAAATTAGTTACAAGTCTATGAAGTTGTTACAATTTTTTCTTGTCCATGAATTTTGGCATCATTTTTTAAGATCTGAATAATATAGCTGGATAAAATGTTGTTGGTGATGTGTTCATTTGATTCAGCCTTATCTCTTCATCCCACCATATTTTTCTTCTATCCCTCCATAATGATACCTTGAATCTCATGGGGATTTCCTACATTTGTGGATTCTTTCTTTTTTTCTTGCTGCTTGCAGTATTTTGTGTCTGGCTTTTTATTTTAATTTCAAGTGTCTTGGAATTTTTTCTATTTGGTTGCTTCTTGCCTGAAATTTTTTGGACTTTTTAAATCTAGGTAGGTATGGATTCCTTATGTCTGTGAAAATCTTCTCTATGATATCTTAGACTACTGTTTATTCATCAGATTCTTTCCATTCCTCAGATATTCCCCAGATACTCCTATACTTCTTACATTATTCCTCTTGAATTCATGCCACAATTCTTAGTTGTGCTTTTAATTAATTTTCTGACTTTCTTCCATTCTCTATTTGTTTCTAGAGATTTCCTCATCCTACCTCAAAGCTCACTGATATTTTTTCTCAGCTATTTTTATTCAGATGTTTAGGCTTTCCTCTGAGATTTTTATGTCACCTACAATAGTCTTCAGCTCTGTCTCTTCTGATAATCACTTCCGTTCATCATCGATTTGCTCAAGGGGGCACCAGTAACATCTCCGTATGTCCCGTCACATGCTAGTAGAGCCCAAGGGCATCTGCTTGCTCCAGGAACATAAAGAGCCTCAAACCACTCCATCAGGTCATGGAATGAGGTATATAATTACTGGTATTTGGCATATAAAATACAACACAGGTAGCTTGCCAGGCACGACAGAGAAGAGCCTCTTCCGATAATAGCTTTCTCATTTCTGCTCCTATGCTCCTATGTCTGTACCATTGTTTCTTTGAGCTCATCAAACATTGTATCATGGTGTCCTTAATATTTTTAACTGAGAGATTATAAAACTAGTTGATACTGCTAGAGGCTTCTGAGCTATAATCCTCCTTCAGCTTGGTGTTTTTTTTTTCTTCCGGTTTTTCCATCGTGTTTGCTGTTCTTTGAGGTAAATCTTTATAATTGATTTCTGGAGGAGTACTTTTAGTGATTCATCCCCTAGAGACAGTGATG
>JAJIBD010015361.1:0-17748 GCA_021461705.1 Cryptotis parvus | reverse complement strand
AAAGACAAAGTTTGAGACATCACATAGTTTTCATGATGACCACCCACAGTACCACTGTTCTATTATTAGTCACTGTTAATCCCTTATGGAGCCAGCTTTGTTAATTAAACTTTGTCATGGGACAAGAGTGATAGCAGAGCAGGCTGGCACTTGCCTTACACTCCCGGCTGACCCAGATTCAATCCCCTGGCACCCCATATGGCTCTCTCAGCCTGCCAAGAGGGATCTTGGAGTGCAGAACCAGAAGTAAGCCCTGAGCATTGCCGGGTATGGTCCTGCCCCCGCCCCAAAAACATAAACTTTATCACTGGTCAGTGCATACAGGGAAGAGCATGGTATGTCAAGGTTTGGTTCTATCCATGGGGGTCTTGGAACAAATTCCCCAGGGCTCAGTGGGGGTGACTATCTGAGACTTTGACCCAAGACAGAACCACTGGGAACTTGGGAACCTCAGATGCTTTGGCAGCGACGGTGTTGGGGGTGGGGTTACGATGCCCCATCAATGAATGGGAATGGTGTATCCGTGACTCACTACTCACTGTTAATCTCTTACGAGTGGGGATCCTGAGCACTTCCATCCCCACCAGCCCTGGAGCCCACTCTGCGGAAAACCATCAAATGTTGGTTAACAGTCCAGCTGCCCTAAGTCCTGGCTCCGAGGGTCCCTGTGCCCCAATAAAACTCTCTTTGCCTCCAATTCCATGACTGTGAAGGGTCAATGAAAGCACATCTTTCCTCGGGCTGCTGAGAGCAAAGCCAGAAGACACATGTCCCGCGTTCATTGGGGGTACATAGAGAGACCCCTGTGTACTGTGTTCACAGTCACTGCTAATGGTGCAGTTATGGCTGTTTGGCTACGCTGCTTACAGTTCAGAGGGGCCACAACAGCACCCTGAAACCAGGGACCAGCAACCTCAGGTTACCTCCTCCACTGAGCTGGCCAGGAGGGAAAAGCCAAGTCTAGCTTCCTAGTGTTCTACGGGTAAGCACTGAGCTGCACGATCCCTGCCAACGGGACAGACACTGCGCAGCCTCAAGTATTTATTCTGGGAGCAGCGATCCACGGCGCTGGCTGACGCATGGCGGCCTCCTCCGGAGCATCCAGGACAGCTCCACACACACTCAACTGCTTCACGCAGCCGTTCTCCCCTGCTTCGTCAGAGTTCAGTGCTGCAGAAGCAACTGGTGTCCCTCCCAGCTATGTCAGACCCAGGGATCCCACTGTCCAGATGATGGGGGGCCATCTCAGGGGGACACGAGAGGGACACAGGAACGTGTTTTATCCAGAGCCACAGCCACTAACCCAAGTTCTGAAAAACACTGTGTCACCTGAGGAGGGCAGCGGCTGGCCCAAAGGGGGTCAGCTATGAAGGGCTATCTTCTTTCATTTTTTTATTATTTAATTGTTTATATTGATCACTGTGAGATAGACCATTACATCACTACAAAGCTGTCTGGGAAAGAGCGATAATACAGTGGGGGAAGGCACGCGCCGACCCAGGTTCGATCCAGAGCATCCCATATGGTCCCCGGCACCACAAGGAGTAATTCCAAGTGAAGAGCCAAGAGTGAGCATCGCGGGTGTGACCCCAAAAGAAAAAAAAAAAAAGAAAATTGTTTTAGATTGGCGAATGAACCCCTTCAATATAAAGCTACATGACGGCAGCCGAGAGTACAGTGGGCAGGTGCTGGCCTTGCATGCAGTTGACCCAGGTATGATCCCCAAGATCCCACATGGTCCCCTCTGCCCCACCAGGAATGATCTCTGAGTACTGTAGGATGTGACCCAAAACAAATAAAGATCCATAATAACACCCCCATGACTCTGGTTTACCTTGTGTGCCTAGTTTGGACTTAACTGTCCTCTCAGACCTTCTCCATAGAGTTGAATCTTTTCACCAAATAGCTGTTTATTTCCCTGTCCCTGGCTGGCATGTCTGACCTTGTGAGCTCTGCTCCCGTTACTGTTTGAACTGGCTCCTTAACAGACTTAAGGCAGCTCAAGATTTTTTTTTTTTAATTTCTTAAAGGAGCTAGTGACTCTCCTAATTCTCCAATGCTCACCTCCTCTGCACCCTGCGTGTCTGGCTCCCTTCGCTCCCGCCGCCTCCTTGCCACCCTCTGCTCAGGGGCTTCTTGTCCCTGGCACATTGTGAGTCTCTAAATAAAGGGGCTGGAGCTGGTTACCAGTGAGACCGATTTTACACTGGAGACATCCCAATGGCGTGGATTGGGTGTAAGCTTCTTTCCAAAAGTCCTTCTCCATTATCGGGAATGTTTATGCCTGAAAAAAGAAGACTCTGTGTTCCATTGTGTCTGCAGCTTTCAAAGTGCAATTGTTCAATTTGCAAACTGCAACTGGTTAACCAAGCTAAACTTAATTAGGGGCGACGAGCCTCCGGCCCACATCAGACCGCGCCGTTTGATGTCCTGGGTGAGGTGTCCGAGCTGCCTACAGCTGCGCACGTGGCACAATGAGAAGGCGGGCGGGCTTAGGTCTGGGAACTGAAATGAGCTGTTCTAAGTGGAGCTTTTCTTCCATTTTCTGAGGCGGCTCTGCTCTGACCTTGTCCAAACCAATCCTCTACGGATTAACATGTAAAGCACTGTCGAATTAATTTCAGAAAGGGAATATGAGATCAGCCCGGGATCATACAAAACATTGAAGGCCTAAATACACTAATGCTTCGAGCCTTTCAATGAGAAGCTGTCAATAAGGGGAAAAGAGAGTTGGGGGCTGGGGTGTGTGGAGGGTGTGTTGGCCCAAGGATTTGCAGGTCGGAGCAATCTATCAGGCTGGCCGAGTGCGCGGTCCCCTCCCCGCTTCGGCTAATGCATTCCTCTAGAAGTTAATCCTGTTTCTAAAGACCGTCCCTCCAGGAGCACATGGCCGTGATGAATGAGAACTAAATGCATTAAAATTCTCAACAACTTCACCAAAAGGCACACCGTTAGTTCAGAGGGTCTCCGATAAGACGTTTCATTAAAGGTGCAGGTTTTCGGGGAATCCCTATTGTCCCTGTCACTGGGGACAAGGGGCAGGGGATCACTCCCTGACACCTGCAGCCCAAATATTTCTGCATGGGGACCTCCAGGAAGCGCGGGAGAAAGGCCGAAGGGGGCACGGGACGGCCATCCTCGCCGCTTCACGCCGCCCACGTCCGGCCAGTAAAGCCACTTGTGAAAATTCAGTCACACAAGAGCACTTTACTCAATTTCCCCTGAAGCCACGGCCGTGCCTAACACTCCTCCTCCCATTGTGTCCCCCGTGTACTCAATTAGGAGCCAATTTAGCCATTTATTAAGACGGTCTCAGGGCTGGAGGCCCAGCACAGGCGCAGATCCGTCAACTCAACAGGAAGCAGTTTAGGATATGGAGTCTGGGCGGCCACAAATCCCACCCGAACAGGCTCATCTGTCGCAGGGTGAGCAGCAAGGGGACAGGCTGGACCAACCTCAAGAACGAGCAGGTAAGAGCGACAGGAAAGCGGTAGGGCATGTGCCTTGCATGTGGCTGACCCGGAGTCAATTCCTGGCATGGTTCCCTGAGGCCCACCAGGAGTGAGCCCTGGGCGCAGAGCCAGGAGTAACCTCTGAGTACTGTGGGCTATGATCCCAAAACAAACAAAAACATGAATTTCCCTCAGGAAGAAAGGAAGAACTGATGGGAGGAAGGGATGGAGGGAGGAAAAGAGGAAGGAAGGAAGGAAGGAAGGAAGGAAGGAAGGAAGGAAGGAAGGGAGGGAGGGAGGAGGGAGGGAGGGAGGAAGGGAGGGAGGGAGGAAGGAAAGGGAGGGAGGGAGGGGGAAGGGAGGAAAGGAGGGGAGGGAAGGAAAGGTGATGGACAGATAGACAAGAGGTACAGCATAAACACCATGAACAGACCAGAAGCAGCAGAGGAGATGAAGATAGAGAGGCCCAGGAGGGAGTCCTCAGGGAGGAATCGCTGAAGGGATCAATGAATGCATGAACAAATGAATGGGGTCACACTTGACTGAGTTCGGGCCATGTCAGTACTTCTCCTGACTCACATATTCCAAATCTCATCCTCAATGTCACAAGCCCCAACTGGGTGCACATCAACTACACACCGTGACTGGGTACACACCACGGCATACACCATGACTGGGTGCACGCCAGCTACACGTCATGACTGGGTGCACGTCAGCTACACACCATGACTAGGTACACATGAGGTACACGCCATGACTAGGTACACATTAGGTACATGTCATGATTAAGTACACATCAGGAACAGGCCATGACTGGGTACACATCAGGTACACACTATGACTGGGCACACATCAGGTACACACCAAGACTAGGTACACATTAGGTACATGCCATGACTAAGTACACATCAGGTACACGCTATGATTGGGTGCACGCCAGCTACACGCCATGACTGAGTACACATTAGGTACATGCCGTGACTGGATTCACATCAGCTACACACCACGACTGATGTAACGCTGCCTGACGAAGTGACACCCCCAATACGGCTGCTGAACACCCCCTCATCTGACTGGTGACCTGCCCAGGCTGGCGCCCAACTGCAATGGGAACTTACAAATCCACGATACAATTTTGCTACCTGAGTCACCAAACAATACACTAGATTGCCAGAATCTTCCATCTGGGATCCTTGGACCCTTCAGCAAACACCTCTCACCGTCCATTGCTTTCACCATCCCAGTTTCTTTTAACCCCAGTCATTCCCTGGGAACCATCATCCTTCCCCATTCTGAAGCATTTGGATTTTGATTTTAGCCTCTGCTCATATGGCAAACCAAGTGGCACTTGTCTTTCCCCATTTCCCACTTCACACAGCGTAAGGTGATAGCTTCAGGGTCCATGAGCAAAGAGCTAACGCTCCCTGCCTCTCCTAAGTGCAGGTACCGGCACTGATGGCGCCAGGAGTCTAGGGGCCGAGCCCAGAATGTGCTGGGGAGTCTGTCCAAGGGGTCCCACTCCTCCCCTTTCCTTCCGCATCTAGGAATGACTTATTCAGCAACTATCTTCCTCGCCTGCACCTCAAACCCCTCACTTCCATCCACCCACCATCAAAACAAATCCCATTAGCAGGGGCTGGCCTGCACCAGAGTTAATTTTTTAAGTGGATAAGCAATTAGAGGTGCCAAGTAGATTAAAAATGATCCCCATGTGAGAGCCATGATCAATGAAAATCTGATTGCATAAATCCTTTTGACTTAAGCCTGCCAATAGCATCACTTTTTAGCATCACTCCTTGATGCCACTTACTGGGTAAGATAATGACATTAAAAAAAATACTGCAGAACTCATCAGAGAAAATGGTCACGCACCTGTTTTGGTACACTATGACTTTGCCCAGGGAAGACAGGGGTACAGCGACCAGGTCATACCGGTGTTCATGGATGGGAGTTAAAAGGCACCAGATTTTCACAGAACTACGCTTTCTGAAAAGTGCTCTGGAAAGTCTCGTGTGTTGTGTAACCAGCCCACGCTGGTGTGTCACAGTTTGGCAACACAGTTCCCGGGCTTCCCCCGCTGGGATTCTACCTGCCCACCATCCATCTCTCCTCTTCGCTCTGCTCTCTTGCTCTAAGGCGTCTGCGGTCACGGCTCCCGTTGGACCCTCTAAGGACGAAGCATCCTGGGTCTTGCTTTCTTGGCTGGACAGCGGGCCCTGCTGCTGGGCTGTGAGACTCTCACCAGTTGCTCAGCTTTCATTCCCACTCTCCTCGGCGCAATTCCTGGCCAGCCTGCCCCCCACGGCGGATGAATCCAGTGACACCCTAACTGGGTTCAGTAGCAACTGTTCTTTCTTAAGTGGTTTCCCAACTTGATCTCAAAGCTGAGACACACGAACACGCCGCCACACAGAATATGCCGTCTAGATTACTGCCGGGAGGGGCTGGGGCCACACCCGCTGGCTGTCATGCTTAGGGCTTATTCCTGGCTTGGTCAGTGCTCAGGGATCACTCCGGCAATGCTCAGGATCAAACCAGAGTTGGTGCCTGGGTCATCTCAGGCCGGCTGAGTACAAGGCAAGTGCCTTAACCTCTCTGCTATGTCTCCAGGCCCTAAACTACAATATTTGTCCCTATATTACAATATTGCATGACTGTATAATACTATGTGAATGCTACTTTTCTTCAGAGTCCACATCTGTAATTATACAGATTATTGCAGAGCATGATCTGTAATTGTAATTAATTATAATCTAGAAAAAGCTTGCTTAAATTATTTTTCTCAGTAGGTTTAAGGAGCCATTCAATTAAGGTAGTTTTTTAACTACCAGAATGTAGAGGGAGGCCACACCCAGTTGGCGCTCAGAGATTACTCACGAGCTCTGCACTCAGGAGTTACTCCTGCGGTGACTGGGAGATAATATAAGGTGCTGAGGATCAAACCTGGGTCAGCCAGGCACCCTACCCACCACAGTATCTCTCCAACCCCCTCTAGAATAAGAATGTGCACGAGCCAAGGCCACACACACACACACACACACAAAGTTGCCCATGATTGTTGCGCTTCAGTCATCCCGGGAAGGGGGCAGCCACCAGGCAGAGGGCACAGACCACACTGCAGGCACTTGAGTCCCCAACAGTGACACGTCCTTGGCTGTGCTCAGTGACGGTCATGCACAGGCTCCTGCCAGCCACTACCACGCAGCACCTGGACAGTGGAAGGCCAGCGGCTGGGCAAGAACTGCCTACTGTATGACTCACAAACTGGGTTTCTAGTCAGAAAATCTACACCGGGCCGGAGAGACTACACGGCAGGTAGCGCTTGCCTTGTATGTGGTGACCCGGCTTCAATCCCCCGCAGCCCACATGGTCCCCCGTGCCCCCACCAGGAGAGGTCCCTGGGCACAGAGCCAGGAGTAAGCCCTCAGCACAGCCAGGTGTGGCTCAAATATAATAAAACAGAAACAAACGCCAGACTACATCCATTTCTATAGCTGTGTGCATCTCTAGCCGCCTATACCTGCGTCCCTGTGTGTTTCTGCTGTCTATTCTATGTCGGTACCGCTCTCTAGCTGTGCCTGTCTACACTGATACACCTGTGTTGATGCCTGTGTCTGTCCATGCCTGGCTACTCCCCACATACGTATTCACACCCACGTCCTATACTTGTCTGCTACAGAGCTCTGTAGAATACACAATGGGACACTGAGGGGTTGGAGAGATAGAGGTAGTGTGGGTAGGATGCTAGCCTGGTACAGGGCCAACCCGGCTTCGATCCCTGGCATCCCATATGGTCGGTCCCTGAGCTCCGCAAGGAGTGATACCTGAGTGCAGAGACAGAAGTAAGCCCTGAGCAATGCCTGGTGTGTGCCCCTCCTAACCCCCAAAAAACTATTATGGGACACCAGGTACCCATAAACGCTAGTGTGAGGGCTTGATCCTGAAGGATCATCACCATACTAACTGCCCCAGTTTTCATCAGAAAGTCCATCTCATTGTTTTGTTTTGGGAACCACACCTGGCAGTGCTCAGGGATCATTCCTAAAAGGGCTCAAGGGACCATGTGGGATAACAAGAATCGAACCCAGATTGGCCACATGGAAGGCAAGTGCCCTCCCTGCTGTCCTATGGTCCCAGAAAGCCGATCATCTCTGTAATGCTAGAAACCAATGAGACTTAGGCTTGGGTAAATCCTTCTGCCTCTCTGTGGTGGGGCAGAGCTTGGGGTGCTCACCACTGCACACACACACTGAGCCCCACATTCTCGGCACTACCCAGTGTGGACACACCCTAAATTTAGAGCCTGCAAGAACAGCACAGACACCCCTGTGACCCCCAGTACCCGAGGCCTCAGCACTCTGCCGCCTGTTGTCCATCTTCCAGAAACTGGGTTAAGTCGCCTCTGCTGGCAACCATCTCTCCCTGTCTGTGATGCTGTTTGACCTCTGCTCTCACAGAGACTTGGTCAGGGCTTGGACAAACGCCGTGGTCGGCCAGCGCCGCGCCAGCAGCCTCCCCTGCAGACTGTCTCCTGGTATTAAGGCCAATAAGAAACCCGGGTCGGGGCCAGAGCGATAGTCCAACAGGTTGGGCGTTTGCCTTGCATGCAGTTGACCCAGGTTCGATTGCCGGCATCCCATATGGTCCCCCGAGTACCACCAGGAGTAATTTCTGAGTGCAGAGTCAGGAGTAACCCCTGAGAATTGCTGGGTGTGACCCAAAAAAGAAAACAAAAAGAAAGAAAAGAAACCCGGGTCAACTAAACTACAGTTATCATCCTCGGGTGGCTGGCTGAGCATGCCACAAGTTATTTCGCTCAAATTCTTATTGAAAAGCTTTAAGGAAAATTAACCAAGTGTAAATCTTCAAAGGGCCCCAAGAGAATAAAAGGGGAAAGTTTCAGAATTCGGAAATCAAAGTTCCCGTATCAGAGGAGCTATTTTGCCTGGGAATGAATAATACTGCGCGTTGATGGTGCATTATTTGGAGGGACTCGCTCTTGGGAGCCAGAAGGGAAGATTCATCGGACTTTAAATCCAGACTCCTCTCCAATGGTGAGGGATTGGTTTCTGAGTCACGGGATCTCAGGAGCTGCTCCAGGAGGTGGCCCAAGGACTTGCCTTGTCCAACAGTGCTGAGATCACTGATCAGTACAAGACAAGCAACCCGAGATTCAGAACAGGGCCAAGCTTCTACAGTGCTAGCTCTCAGCCCTTCTGCCCCCGCCGGGAGGAAATCCCAAAGATTCCCCATGAAATCCCCAAGACTCTTGCTCAGAGAGTGTCACTTAGAGAAGGCTCAGCCAGCACCAACGAGCCCAGTCAAGCCTCAGACAAAGGCTTCAGTAACAGCCGTTGTGAGATCACAGAGGTCACAAACTGATTTGATTTCTGGATCACCCCTTCTATTTTGTGTTGTAACAAGCACTATGACGTGAATTTGTTAGTGCCTCGCGAAACCGGAGTCACTTAGTGGTGGAACTGGGGTCGAAACTGGAGGGGAACACAGAATGCCTGAACCGATGCATTCTGAGCACCTGAGAAATTATGGTGTTACCATATGCATTCTGAGCACCTGAGAAATTATGGTGTTACCATACGCATTCTGAGTAGCTGGGAAATTACGGTGTTATAATATATAATTCTAAAATAGTTCAAAGTGGGGCCGGAGCGATAGCACAGCGGGAGAGCATTTGTCTTGCATGCGGCCAACTGAGATTTGATCCTCAGCATCCCATATGGTCCCCCAAGCACTGCCAGGAGTAATTCCTGAGTGCAGAGGCAGGAGTACCCCTGAACATCACCGGGTGTGACCAAAATAATAGTAATAATAGTAATAGTAATGGTAATGGTAATGGCAATGGTAATAGTAATAGTAATACTAATAGTAATAGTATTTTATTTTCCACATCCGACTTCCCCCTGGTCAGAACTCCACCCAGCCGGCCAGCCAATCACAGCCCGGCTCATCGAGATCCACCCTGCAGCAGTCTTTTTCAATCCGGCCCAGGTATGCTGACCCAGAGACTCACAGACATGGGGCAGAGCTGCTACTGGCTCTCCTTGTGCCCAGCCGCTCATGAGGCTCCCAGGATGGATGGCAGGTTCTAGCCCTGGCCCGTCACCCCAGCAGAGCCTCACAACAAGCCAGACAACCTCCCACTCCATGAGGGGCCTCCATTTTCCACATCTGGACTTCCCCCTCGTCAGAACTCCACCCAGCAGACCAGCCTATCACAGCCCGCCTCACACATCTGCTTGTGGCCACGCAGTTCATCAATAAATGCTGGATTTTGAGAGATGACTACAAGAGTATGCCCGCATGGCAGAGCCTGGCAAGCTACCCGTGTCATATTTGATATGCCAAATATCAGTAACAATTATTGACCTCATTCCCATGACCTGATGGAATGGTTTGAGGCTCTTTATGTTCCTGGAGCAAGCAGGTGCCCTTGGGCTCTACTTGCATGAGACAGGTCATATGGAGATGTTACTGGTGCCCGCTTGAGCAAATCGATGATGAAGGGGAAGACAGACAGTGACAGTGATAATAGTAATAGTAATAGTAATAGTAATAGTAATAGTAATAGTAATAAATAGCTCAAAGAGTGTAATTGAGGTGCCACTGGACCCTAAAGGCCTGGGCCTTGCAGAACAAGGGTGGCAACTACATCCACACAAACACCTCATCTCCTGAGGCTCGTGCATTGCTGGGCAAGTGGCCACCTGGCTTTTATATGCTCGAGCTATAACGTTTAAAACTCGGGGTGAAAAAAAGAAAATGCATAAGAAGAGGTGGATGGTGGAAGGCAAAGGCTGGCTTCTCTTCCTCACTGGCCCGACAGCAGCAGAACAGACATGAGAGGGTCTGAGGGTCTAACAGACTCATAGCTTGACTGTGCTTATGTTTTATTTGTATCACTGTATCACTGTCTTCCTGTAGCTCATCGATTTGCTCGAGCGGGCACCAGTAACATCTCCATATGTCCTGTCACATGCGAGATAGCCCAAGGGCATCAGCCCACTCCAGGAACATAAAGAGCCTCAAACCATTCCATCAAGTCATGGGAGAGGTCTATAATTGTTACTGGTATTTGGCATGTCAAATATGACACAGGTAGCTTGCCAGGCTCTGCCGTGTGGATACAATATCACTGTATCACTGTCTTCCCGTTCATCATCGATTTGCTCGAGCGGGCACCAGTAACATTTCCATATGTTCTGTTTCATGCTAGTATATCCCAAGGGCACCTGCTTGCTCCAGGAACATAAAGAGCCTCAAACCATTCCATCAGGTCATGGGAATGAGGTCTTTAATTGTTACTGGTATCTGGCATATCAAATACGACATGGGTAGCTTGCCAGGCTCTGCAGTGCGGGTAGCATACTCTTGTAGTCATCTCAAAATCCAGCATTTATTGATGAACCATGCGGCTTTGCGGGTCGGGCTGTGATAGGCTGGTCTGCTGGGTGGAGTTCTGATGAGGGGGAAGTCTGGATGTGGAAAATGGAGGTCCTCATGGAGTGGGGGGGGTCGTCTGGCTTGTTGTGAGGCTCTGCTGGGGTGGCAGGCCAGGGCTAGAACCCGCCATCCCTCCCGGGCACCTCATGAGCGGCTGAGCACAGGGAGAGCCAGTAGCAGCTCTGCCCCATGTCTGTGAGGGAGGAGAAATAAAAGAGAAAAAGCAATGGGATCTGGGGGCTAACAGCCTTGGGAATGAGAGCCCAACTGTCCTGGCAGTATTTATTGCTTAGAAACATTAGAACAACAAGCATTCTTTAGTTGGATTATACACACACACACATATATATATACATATTATGATACCAAAATCCAATGTCAGGCGAAATGTGGAAAAGTGGAAATTAACACAAACATGTGGGAGTCAGGTTAGGTAAGACAGAGAAGGGAACATGTGCGAATAAATGTCGAAAGGACTAATGCCAACCTAGAACTGAGCATTAAATGCAGGCAAAAAAAGCACATGATGGCCTCTAAGTGTATGTATTGCAATACACAATATGTAAGAGAAGGAAAAGAGAGGGAGAGAGAGAAAAGAGATAAAGAACCTGCCATTGAGGCAGGCTATGGGAGAGGGGAGGGAATTGGGGACATTGGTGGCGGGAAATGAGTATTGGTGGAGGCGGCGGTGTGCTGGAACACTATGTGACTGAAACCTAAAAAGGCACTGACGGGGCTGGAGCGATAGCACAGCGGGTAGGGGGTTTGCCTTGCACGTGGCTGACCCGGGTACAATCCCACGTGCCGGGGATACAATATACGTAAACATATTTTCCAAAGTTCGCTAGGAAGTCATACTTTGATATTACTGTCATATCAAAGTTTTATTTGTAGTTTTTCTTTTTTGAGTCACACTCCGCAGGTTACTCCTGGCTTTGCACTCAGGAATTACTCCTAGTGGTACTGGGGGGACCATATGGGAATCCGGGATTGAACGGGGGTCGGCCGCCTTCCCTGCTCTACTATCACTCTGGCCCAGAGCCTCTCCTTCAAGTGCAACTCAGTGTCTGAAAACAAGCGGCTAGAAATAAGACGGCAACCGAGGAACCGGGGGCCCCGGCCTCTCTGCAGTGGACAGGACCCTGGGCACTGGGGTGGTGTAAGCAACACCCAGGCTGGTGCGGAGCTCAACCAACCTCAACGTGAACTTCCCGATCCTCCTTCCAAAGACTCAAATGGGCTGAGTGATAGCACAGCCGGGCGGGTGTTTGCCTTGCACATGGGCCTACTCGGGTTTGACCCTCAGCATCTTATCTGATCTTTTGAGCAAAGCTGGGTGTGACCCCCAAAAAAAATGCCAGAAGCCAGCAATGAGAAGTCACCTTACACCCACGCCCAGCATCCTCCAAAGGCTCTTCCTTCACAACTGACCTACTAAAATCTACATAAAACCAGTGTCTACTTTGGCAAACTGAGCCACACTTTTGCAACACGCTGCATTTCCTAATTGCTTTTTTTTTTTTTTTTTTTTTTTTGCTGCTTCTGAAAACAAACAATACATGGTTTGCTTGAGGGAGGAGAAAGAGTCAATTGTTTGAGGTCATCAGGAAATAATATTTCTGCTCTTAAATCTTCAAGGTCTGTTCAGGCTCCACCCAGAGAAAATTTTCTTCCCTTTAGAGGCTACCACTAGACTCTGTGAGCTCACAGAACTGAAGTGCAGGCAAACTCCTGAACAACTCAACTTTTAGCAATCTGTTGGGAAAACACATCAAAATATTCTGACTTGGGGCCAGAGAGATAGCAAAACAGATAGGGCGGTTTGCCTTGCATGTGGCCGACTCAAGTTCGATTCCCAGTTTCCCATATGGTCCCCCAGGAGTAATTCCCTGAGCAAAGAGCCAAGAGCAACCCCTGAGCATCGCTGGGTGTGACCGAAAAATAAAATATTTTAACTTGGACACTGAGTCTACATGGAGATTTCACTAAAGACAGGATACCATTGGAAGTCCCTTAAAAAAAAAAAAAGTAGGTGGCTGACAGCATATTAATACAAAAAGCAAGAAATTCAATACCAAGAGGAAGGTAACATCCTCGAAGAGCGAATAGGAGAAGACCATCTGCTGAGCATCTCCAGAGTCCTACTTGACAGTGAGGAAAATATATAGAGGGGCCAGAGCAATAGCACAGCAGGTAGGGCATTTGCCTTGCATGCGGCTGACACCAGTTCGATCTCCAGCATCCCATATGGTCCCCGAGCACTGCCAGGAGTAATTCCTAAGTGCAGAGCCAGAAGTAACCCCAGAGCATCGCCAGGTATGACCCAAAAAGAAAAGAAACAGAGCTGAGGTTGAGACATAGTAAAACAGGGATGGTTGCCTTATACATGATCCTGGTATCCCGTATGGTCCCCTAAGCCTGCCAGGAGTGAGCCCTCAGGGTAGAGCCAGGAGGAACCCCTGAGCACAGCTGGGTGTGGCTCCAAAACAAAACAAACACACACAGAGCAGCAGTCAAGCCAGATGGGGGAACCTAAGACAGCAAAGGGGAGTGTTGTCAAGAACTCCACCCCAAGTCATGGCCGAAAGAACCGCAACTGGAAACCATCTCTGGTGACCAAACTCCATAGACACACTAAACCACAGCCGCGACGTGAAGAGGGGCCTCCTGCATGTATCAGACAGAGCAAATACACTGTTTCCTACTTATCACGGAAGACTCAGCTTCTTCATTCGCACTTTGCCCGGGTCACATGACTAACCTTGTTTCTTTCCATGAGATTTTTTCTTAATTGAATCACAGTTACGAAGCTGTTCATGATTGGGTTTCATTCATACAACATCCCTCTACCAGTGCATGTTTCCCACCACCAATGTCCCCAGTTTCCCTCCTGCCACCCCCTCCCCACCCCAGCCTGCCTCTATGGCAGAACTTTTTCTTCTTTCTCTCTCCTGTTGGGCATTATGGTTTGCAATTCAGGCAATGAGAGTACATGAGGCTTGTTCCTTCCCCTCCTTCAGCAGGCCGGTCTCATCCACAGCCATCACTGCCAACTGCCACTGTCATAGTGGCCCCTTCTCTATCCAGTGCCTTCTCTGCCAGCACTTGAGGCCGGTGTCCAACTATGGAACAATCCTCCTTCCTCCTTATTTCGACTGTCCTTGGATAGTGGTCTCATATGATTTTTTTTTTAACTGAGTGGAGTCAATTAAACACTGACTGTCCTTCTCCTTCTGTCCTTCTCCTTCTGACTCATCTCACCCTGCATGGCACCCCTCCATGTCTATCCATTTACAAGCAAATTTCATGACTCCAGGAGAGCATTTGATATTAAACGTGGTAGTGAATTTTCTTCCCTTTGGGTGAACGGGTGTGTCACAGAGGAAAAGGGAAGTCATGAGCATCGCCATCTGGGAAGAGCTGAAGCCACAAGCACTTCAGCAACTCTGAGCCTGCATTCAGAAATAAAAGCTCTTCTAGTGAAGAGGGCAAGTTCCTGTAAGAAGCCATGCTGGAATTCCACGGGGTCAAGGGCAGCTGGCCGGGGCCTTGCCCTCGAAGTGTTCAAGGAAGTGTGATCATGGCTTCATCAGTATGGCCCAGTGGCCATGTGCCAGCCTCTGGGGTGCTACAAGGACTCTGCCGGGTTGGAGTCCATGAGCCATTTCCAACAAATCTGGCAACTGCAGGGCCGGAGCAAAAGCAGAGCAGGGAGGGCGTTTGCCTTGCACGCGGACGATCTGGGTTCGATCCCTGGCTTCTCATATGGTCCCCGAGCACCGCCAGGAGTAAATCCTGAGTACAGAGCCAAGAGAAAGCCCTGAGCACCACCGGTGTGACCCAAAAAGCCCTCCCCACAAAAAAAAAAAAAAAAAAAAAGACCTGGCAACTGCTTCCAAGAGTTAAAGCCAAGGGATTCCAAAGTGCCTAACTCAGAAGATCAGGAAAGCAGCAAAATAGTTGTGTCTTTCCTGACTCTTGTGACAAAACTTCAATTTCCCATTATGTCAAGAATGTCTTGCAGCGGTGCCAAACCCTCGAGGAATCCCACAGAAATCAGGCTGCAGTCATGACCAGCACCTTTCGGCTCAATCTGTGATTAAAGCCAACTGACAAGTAAAATATATTTTATTAGCAGTAAGATTCAATCCAGAGCCTTCGTCAAAGCCAGGGTGGTGACGGCAACAATTTCTCTAGATCACAGGGAAAGTGTAACTGGGGATGCCGCCACACCCCCCCACCCCCACAAATGCAAGCAGAGTTGGGAAACCCCACGGGCCGCCGGTAGGGTGCCCTGTTTCCTGGCCTCACCCCTTGGGAGAGCACCACTAGGCACCCAGCTCCCAGATTTGGGGGTGTGGGGGGAGTTTTCTTTTGCTTTTCTTTGGCATTGGGAGATCATACCCAGCAATGCTCAGGGGTTCCTCCTGGCTCTGCACTCAGGAATTACTCCGCAGTGCTCAAAGGACCATATGGGATGCCGGGATGGAACCCGGGTCAGCCGCATCCAAGACAGACACCCTCTCTGCTGTGCTATCGCTCTGGCCCCACTCCCTCCTCCTGAGATTCTGAACCTGGCCGTCTCCCCATGCAGGCTGGGATCTGGTGTCTCGGAGCACGGAGCTGTCCCCAGCTGTCCCAGCAGCCATGAGGGCATGTCAGGTTTTGCCAGCCGCAATCGGAACCAGGACACTTTTAGCCCTGGCACATCAGAGCAGTGCCTCCCCTTCGGGCCTTCTGTGGGCCTCAGCGCGGCCAGTCACAGACACCAAGAGCTGATGGTGGCGCTTAATCCGCCAGGCTGACAGGTCCCCTCCGGCCAGCCCCGGCCCCCTGCCCATTCCAGCTGCTTCCCAGGGCCACTCTCTCTGGCTCCTCACCTGATGAGGGTTAGCTCAGAGGACCATCGCCCCTGCCGCTGAGCCACTATCACGAGATTGTTCTGGAACTCGACCCTGCCTAGGAACCTTCGCAGCATGAAGGGCTAAGGGTTCTCAGGGTGGACCCTTCACCCAGGCAAGTAAACTGCTCTTCTCTCCCCAGCCCCTGTAAAACAGCAAGGATAGAAAGGTGCTGTTGACCAGTAAAACCATGGCACACAAAACAGGCAGGAAGGTGCGAGTGGTGATCCAACCTGCTTCCCACGTCCTCGGGGGCCAGTCAGCTGCTGAATGACACGCCGCACCGGCGGCCCTCAGCATTTGCAGCTCTGGCTTCAGAAAGCTGTTCGCAGAGGCGTGGCAAAGACCAAAGGCGCTACAGAACTCTGCACCCCAGAGTTCAGGGGCTCTAACCCGAGACTTCCCAGTGTGAAGGACACACCCATGCTCAAGGGGATCATATGGTGCTGGGGACCGAACCGAGCTCCTGCATTCAAGTCAGCATTCCAACCCTTTAGACCATCTCCCGGGGACCATGAATTCACAGACTGGTGTCTGTGAGTCCTCTCAACCAGAAACCATTTCTTTCAGGTAACTCCAATCCCCTGCCAGCCCCCACTACTCAAATACACACTGCAACATGCTTTATTCATTTTTGCTTTTTCTGGGGGTCACACCCAGCGATGCCTATGGGTTAATGCTGTCTCTGTACTCAGGAATTACTCCTGGCACTGCTCACGGGACTATATGGGATGCGGGATCGAACTGGGGGCCACACGCAAGGCAAACACTCTCCTGGCTATACCATCTCCCCGGCCCCTACTATCGCTCCGGTTTTAGACATCGGAAAATGGGACACAAAAGGAGGGCACCCTGGTTCTATTCATGCCAGGGAAATGCCCAGAGGATGGGAGGGCTGGATGCTGAGCCTCTGAGAAAAGCTTGGTGAGCCAAGAAGAAATGAACGCTTGGCTTCTGCCATGGGCATCATGAGCTCAGCTCAGGCTGGAGCGACAGAAATTTTTTCAAGGCTCAAGAAAGTCCTGAGCCTGTTCTCAAGCTCAAAAGGAAAAGTCACTTTTGTCCCAGCTTTCTGAAACTTTACCACGCTTTTGCCTGGCCCAGCTCTTTCACTAGGACGGAGGTGACGGGGAAGGGGGATAGTGAAGGAAGGCAGGGGAACGGCAACGAAATATGGATGGAAAAAACCTAACAACCTGACACAAAGCCCAAATCCGCATGATCCTTCAGGAATGACACCGGGCAGCCGGTCCTTTCCCAAGATTCTCTTTCCCATTTTTCAGCAAGAAGGGAATCTGGGCCCATGTCCAAGCCCCAGATTGCTTGGGAACTATTTTTAGGTCATTTCGTCCCCTCTGGAGTGGCCCAGTGTGATGGAGATGCAGTCCGGTTTCAAAGCATGCCTGGGCTCCCCACCACCTCCAAGCAGAGCGGCGGCAACTCCTCATCAGCCTCTTAGAAATGCGGGCGCCACCCCACTACACCCCCCCACCTCCGCCGCGCCTCCCCATCCATTTCCTGAACCCTGGCTCCTGTGACTGTTTCCTGATTTGGAAAAAGGGCCTTTGCAGATAGGATTAAAGATCCTGATCACCCTCCAGCCCTGACCAGACTCTGGTTCCAGGAACGCGTATCCTGAGAAGGCACAGAGGAGCTGGCCAACGGAAGGCCGAGGTGGGGCTGCAACCACCAAGCCACAAGCCACGGGAAGCTGCACCATGCCAAGAACAGAGATGGCCAAGAAACTTCCAGAAGGAGCAGGGCCCTGCTGACCCTCCCAAACTTCCAGCCTCCCAACGGAGAGAGTACCACTCCCTTTCTTACGTGCCCTCCTTTGCGGCCCCTGGCTGCAGCAGCTGTGAGGAACAAAAACCTTCCAGACACAAGGATCTCTTATTCCCTTCCCTAGGCAGCTAGGAAACATCAATGCACGG